>CM061525.1:59385000-59487500 GCA_030068015.2 Neoceratitis asiatica
TTGAGGAATTCGCTTTGTCAATTTACATTCTTATTGGGTCGTGCTCATCGCCTGCTGCTTTAAATTCCTTCAGGCGCATCTACTGCCTTTCCATTTTAATTATTTGGCATAACTTGACGCAATAAGTAAAACTTTTTTCCTGCAATTAAAGTTGCCATTTTGTCAATTTCTCATTGTCATTTGGCGGAAACTGTAAGTTCAGCTTCAATTGAGTTTAATTCAAGTTCCTTTCCGGCTCGTCACTATACTTTACATTTACTCGAACGATGGCTGACTGACTGACTGTATCTCTCCCTCTGTGCTCATTTAATGCAATTATTACGCTTTACGCACATTTTGCTTAATTTAAATTAAGCTCATTTAAGTTGAATTACGCCATAACCATTAATTTTCATTCGAAGTGAAATATTCGTTCGCAATTAGGCGATTGTGTAGTTTGGGCCCAATTCAGCGGTTTAGGTGAAATACAGCTAACTAAAATCCAATTGGATGGCAATATATACTAAGTTGCGTTGCATTCTGATTGTAATTAAATTTTCTACTTTATCTTGTATGATTGTGTGACTGATTTTAAATTTTTCAAGGGACCTTTGGAATTTGTTTCAAATTATATATTTCGTTTAATAAAAATTAAAGTCTACTTTGAGGCGCTTTTAAAACAATTTGCTTAAATTAAATATAGATCGTTTTCGTTTCCTTTCCGGTTTGCTGGACATGAAACGCAACCTTAAGTGACAGCTAATTACTTTGTTTTTTTCATATTTATCTTTATTTGCATCTCACAGGCACACGCAGCAAAATTTCTTTAGAGTTCCCCTGTCCCTTTATCGACCAATTTTGGTTTCTTGCCTAATATACATAAACGCGCATAGATACCATACGCTTCATTGCGCTTCTAAGTTTGTATTTTGGCTCACTCCTCTTATTTTATTTTTTATTTTTTGCTTTATATTTTCTTCATGACATTTTTTGGAGACAAATTAATTTACGGCTTTACTAAGGAAACGGAAGCACGAGAATGTTCACAAAAAAGTAGTATTCTTCTAGCGCAAAAAACACATTATTCATATTTACACAAATGACTTACAAATCATCATTAAATTTTGCTTAAGCAATGCTTTAAGTAAAATTAATATTTGTTTGGCTTTAGAGTATTCGCTATAAACAGTGTACTTCATTTGATTTCAAAAACAGTTAAGAGGATTGAAAATTAGCTACTGACAGTATATAGTTGAAAAAATTACTAAAAATCTACAAAATTATTATTATCTTATCGACAAGATTAAATTATGCTTTTTAATATGATTTGGTTTGAAAATTATATTTTGGTGGTTAGCGTCTTAATATTATTCCAACAAATGGAGGGGCAGGCTTTTATAAACTGCCTTCGTATGTCTAATAGATTTTTATGAAGAGCCTTTAACTCATGTCAGAAATATACTCGTAGGTGTTGACATTATCTGTCGAGAGGCGACAGCAATTAGTTAAATTAACTTAATTTTTAATTTAAATTAATTTTCTTTAGTTTTGGATGTTGTCAGAGCGGTTCTCGAAACTTGACTCCACGAATGGCACCACGCGCTACTTACTACTCGGCTATTGCAGCCGCCTTTCATTACATATTGATTTGACAATCATGATTGATATTTTGATGATTATAATTAAATTTCCTTTTAATTCGAGTAAGGTAACACTCATATAAACATATCCAATATTACTTGGTACTTAATCGTTTCCATGTTTGGGTTAGAAAATGTGTCAAAAAATATATTACAAACAAATAGTTATCTTTTTGGATAAATTTAAGTATTCTAAGACCAATACTGAATTATAGCAAGAATCTGTCTCTTCACTTGAATTTCTCGGCATTCACCACTCTCTCCTTCTTGCAGCAAATGCTATAAAACTCGAATAGTTTTATTACCAACGCGCACATTAATATTTATGTTTCTCTTTTGGTAAGCTTCCAATTGATATACGAAAAAAAATATTATAATAGTAATGAAAGTAAAGAACATAAAATAAAAACCGCATAAATCCCTTTAACAGTTCCGCTCAACGCCCACGCTGATTACGATTATAAATACCAAGGGCGGCAATGGCTTGGTACTCCACACGCCACCAATCAAAGTGCTGCCTAATATTATTCGTAGTTAAATGCATTTAAGCGGATACCTTTCTAATTTGTTGATAGCTTCGATTATCTTCTCAGAATTTATGTGACCAGTGACTTAGTACCATCCCCACATTCGCACTTCGACATATGGCCATTTCCGCCTAATATGCTGCAGCTCATCGCATTTATATTTTATTCTCATTTAACGAAATTATAGCCACATTCACATGCTCACTAAAGTGGGTGTAAAGCAAGCAGAAAGTAACATAGAGCTCAGTCAACAATAAATGGGCGAACTAAAGTCAACCGTTTCCGGTGCATTGGCTTTGTAAAGTCGAAATGGCATTGACATTAATTTTAGCAAAAGTTATCTTGTTCATATCAAAACGACTGTGAGCCTTGGACTATAGCCATATATATCTACATATATACACAAATATATATTTTATTTATGTATACGGGAACATCATTACCCTGTAGTGAAAGGGTAGACTAGTGTGTAAAATTTCTAGTTGAATACTAGTATGAAATAAGATCAAATCATACCAGTTCATTATTTGTATAGCAGTTCAGAAATAACAAGAATAATAATAAGTTTTACTAACACGCCATTCTTATATTGTTGCTATTTTTAGTACGTCACGGCAGAATTTCATATAGAAATAAGCTCCGTTGAAGTAGGATATATGTCGTTCGAATTTATATCATAAAAATAGCCTAGTGATTAGGGCTATCACTGTAGCGCATGAGGTTCGCGGCTTGAATCTCGCTGCAGTCTAATTCATTTTTATTTTTATTTCAAATTGTATTTTCACAAAAGACAGTTCGAAAACATCGCCGTGTTAAAAGTACCATTTGTCAGCATGGGAAATAGATGAAAGATGAGTTAGGTCAAAAATCAAACTAGTTGTATTCTAGCTAACAATTAGTATTTTTACCTACTGAGTATATATGTAGCAATGTGCGCATTTGCTTCTATTAACCGGTAAGTAATCATGAATTATTTATAGTATGGGCATGAATTACTTTTATGAAGCTTATTGCTTATATATCAAGTCCGTCAACAAATAAAATATATTTTTACTTTATTTACTTAAGGGTGAATCAAAACTTTTGGGTATATATTATTACGCTTACATATATGTATTTAGCTAAAAGCTTAAGAGCACTGCATTTTGACGACCACGAGAAAGCCGACTGACTAACATTACGTACTAACATATGGAAGGCCATGTATGAGACCAACATCAAAAATTAAAGAGAATTAATTTTTGTAATTGCAGTCGCTACTCGGCAGGGAATGTCCAGCCCCCTAGTGTATTTCTCATATGAAATACAACCCCTCATAAAAATTCATCGGCCTTTCAAAGCCGACTTAGGTGGAGAGGACTAGGGTAGACTGCAGGCCCTCCATTCGTTGGAAATAAAATCAAGACGTACACCACAGATTGAAGAAGGATGTCAGCTGAAAATTGCTTCAGCGGTTATAAAGCGCCAAATATATTTATATATGTATATTGCATTATTGCCGAAGAATATGGTATTATGGATTAAAAATAATGATTACTGGTGAAGTGAAAAATAGGATTTCATATCTCTATTCCTTCAAAAAAAAAAAAAACTTTTTTTAAATAGTATATATAAATATTAAAACCTATAGGCAATGCCTAAATTAAAACGATTGCGGGGTAAACGTGCGTTACACTTAAGCGATCATGAACATATGTCTCCCCAAGTATTCATTGAAATAAAAGCATATAATGCAGAAACGTTCAGATTTGCTTATATATCTTGATAAGTAGTTTGCTATGCTTGTTTCTAAAAAAGTACCAGTTTGTGACTAGTTCCTCTGCTTCCATCTGCGGTTCCTGCATTAACATCTTTCAAAGCTGGAGCGCTTCCATCCATTCGAATGACATCATCTAGCCAGCGAAGCTGAACTATGTATGTCAATGTCGTCATATAGCTCGTTCAGCTCATCGTTCCATCGACTGCGGTATTCGCCATAAATCTTCCGTAAAACTTTTCTCCCGAAAACTCCTTAAGCCGACTAATCAGATTTCGACATCTTCCAAGCTTCTGATACATATATTAGTATGGAAACGCTTAGCGACTTGCAGAGTTTGGGTTTGGTTCGTCAAGAAAGGACTTTATATATCAATTTCCTTTTCAGTAGTAGTAGCAGTAGTAGGCAAAACTGATTCTGTGTTGGATTTCAAAGCTAGCATTGCTGTTGTCATTAATGTTGGTTCTTAGAATGCGAAGTTATCTGCGACTTCGAAGTTACAACTGTCAACAAAGACATGGCGGCCGGGTCGCGAATGCGATGACTGCTTATTTGATGTCAGCAGATATTTCGTCTTGCTTTTGTACAGTACCAGATCCATTCTATTGGCTTCTTTCACCAACCTGGAGAAAGCTAAACTTACAGTACTATTTTTATGGCCAATTATATCAAATTTATCGACATATACCGATTGTACCTCGTCTACTTAGGTCTGCATCTCGTTTTGTTTTTTCCAGCATCAAATTGAAGAAAATTCTCAGAATACATAGTCTCAAACCCCGTCTGGTATCAAACGGCTCGGAGAGGTCCTTCCCAATTCTGAGGGTGAGTAGACATAACCATATGAGATTTGCAGTGATATTAAATTCAGAAGTAGCGGCGTAGAGGTGTTTCACTTTAACTGCCATTCAGCAGGCTGGAGAAGAAGTATGCTCTGGACATCTGTCACCATATTACCTCCTTAATCCCTACATGAGTTTGCTCCGATCCTGAAACCTGCCCCTTTTCTTCCCATAGAATTTTCGAGCATTATGCTTGTCCGCCAGCTTCTCAAGTTATGTTCTCAAATGCGTCTCGTTTCCCCCGTCAGCTCTCGGTAACTATCCCACTCCGTAATTGTTTCGGTCGACCGCAACGTTGCGAGTAGGTGGTCCCGTTCCTCTCCCTGTTCCACATTTCTTATCGTACCAGTTCTCTTTCAGACACTGTTAAAATCAAATTGTTTCCGTAGCGGCGTAGGAAGTTTGATATTCCATTCCATAGCTCCCTTATATCGAGTTCCAGATAGTAAAAGTTGAGTAGAATACCTGCTAGCCATCTGCTGTAATTGCAGCATTTCGACCTTGACCTTTTGTGGTTATTGACGGCCGTTCTCTACTGCGCATAGGAAAATTTATGTCTTTGCTGTGACAAGATAGTGATCCTAGCCGATTTTAGATTCTCTGTACGTACGCAAATCTAAACATTGAATACATGTCTTCGATCCAACACAGGATGACCGATTTGTTTGGTTGGTATGAATTTTCGCGTGTGTGCTTAAGTTTAGACAATTATATTTCGGGATGTTCCCTCGCGAAGACTGAAGTTTCGGACGGTTGCGCCTAAATTTCCTACTTTACCCACCCTGGCGTTAAATTTGCCTGCACAATTTTGATTTCGTGACGGGGGAAACACTCATAGAAAGTAGTTTTAGTCACATCGTTCTCTGTTATGGAAATAAAAAAGTCACTAAAAACTTTCTATAATGAAATCTCAGAAAAGGCTGGGCGCCGGATCAGGGTGAGATGGAATGCATCAGCCACATGTAAAACCATCAAGATCTTGTGCAATAACAGGAAAGGAATCAACCATTTATTGCTCATAGCATGATGTGGATACACGAAACACAAAGGAGTTGTCAGTCTAATAGCAGCACACAACCTACGTTCATCTCATTCGATCAGAATGAAGTTTAGTAAAAATGGTACATGCAGGGAAGAAGGCATGAGCGAGACGTTAGTACTCGTCTTAGAAATTAGGCTTCGAAACTGGTTTAATGGCTCTCTTGAACTTCGCGAAAAGTCCTATATGGCAACTACTTTAGTTCACAATTAAACGGCGCTTTATCGGACACTGCACGGAACAATGGGTCTCTGCACATCAGCCGGCCAGTGTAACCTAACCTTTCTATTTCAAATTATGTTCGAAAATACTTTTAGTCTTGAATGCATGTCGGTAAGGTAGAGAACCTTTAGAATTTAATAATTATTCAAATTTTTTTTTTTATTCATAGTAAGAAATAACATATACTGCCACGTTTTCGATTCTTACATCATTGTGTACATAATGAATGAATGATTTTGAATAACCACAAATTGAAATTGAATGGAAAGGGCAAGCACTCCAAAGATATCAACTGAACGTTTACATCATCAACAGCGACTATTACATAGGGTTATTGGAACATTTGAAGGCCAAACGAAAACGGCCGCATTTGAAGAAAAAAAAAACAGCGCTTTCGTTTCTCCAAGACAATGCACCGTTTCACAAGTCAGTTAAATCGATAGCAAAAATCCCTGTATTGCCCTTTGAATCCGCATCCGCAATCATCGTATTATCAAGATCTGTCCCCCAGAAACTATTTCCTGTTCTCATATTTCAAGAAAGTGCTCGCGGGAAGAAATTTTCGTCGAGTGAAGAGATGATCACCGAAACTGAGCCCAGTTTTTAAGCAAAAGGCAAATCGTACTGCAAAAATGGTATCGAAATGTTGGAGGGTCGCTATAAGCAGCGTATCACCATTGAAAGGAACTATCTTGATTAAAAAAACGAATTTTCTCAAAAAAAATGTGATTTACTTTGGTAGACCGAGGACTTTACAATTGACCAGTTACAATATGTTCCTATGTAACGTAGCTATAGACCAAATTATGTATCAATATAAGATTGAAGATAAACACATCAACCATCGGAGCGTTCCAGAAGAGCATATGTATTGTGTGTACTCAATGAAGTAAAAATAGACAAAAATGTTCCAAAATTCTTTTATGGTAAAGAAAAACTTTGGTTATAAGTACACTCACACGAGTTACAATTTCAGCAGCATGTGTAGTAAATATTAGAACAATAAAAGAAATTTTACGATCTTCTACTGTTTTATTCTGTTTATGTTGTATTTATATTTGAAGATATGTGCGTCCAATCAAATAACAACAACAAAATCAAATAAAATACAAATAGTAAATAAAATAAAGTGCAAGTGAAATGAAACGAAATGAAATGTCGCAATAAACATATATGTATGTACTTGAATTTATATGGTATTTTTCGAAGGAGGAAGGTGAAGTGTAGAAGTAAGTAAATTTTCGCGTAAATTAAATAGAATGAAGAGAAACAATGTGGAATGTTAGTTGCTCAGTCTGTGGTATTAAGGACTATAGGATATTAAGGAATAGTGATAAATATGTATAAAATTATCTATGTATAATGCAAAGCTCAAAAAGTGAAAAGAGATTAAACTTCAGTATTGTCTGGTTAAGGACAAAAAACAGGTAATATGCGGAGACAGTAGAACTACAGGTTTTTTATCCGGCCAAGGACTGTCACACCCGCAATATTCCTCAAAAACCTATTTGGACTATATTTCTGCGAATTTGCAATAACAGCAATAACAAAAACTATAGCACATATACGAACAATTTTTCAGATTTGAAATTTTGGGGCATAAATCTGTCAAAAAAGTATCTAAGAGCGTGAAATTTGGTATACTACACATACATAATGGTCTTGAAAAGCATTGTAATCGAACGACTTTAACATATATCTCCTATACACCGATTTGTTGACATATGAGGCTGGATCAAAACTTACTTACGTAAAAATAATATCTAAGAGCGTGATTAAATATTGAATATGAAAATTATCGAAATCGAATTTTGCATTTTGCAATAAATTTGATAAGAAAATGAAAGGTATAGAGATTTAGACATGGCCGAAGACAGCCTTTCTTTCCACTAAAATTTCTAACTACATATGCAATCAAGAGATAGGAAAAAAAACTGCAATTTTGATTTCTTCCACAAATATACTATTCTTTAAGCTCAACTGACTTTAGCAGATTTTGGTTTCGCTTATTTTGGCTGCAGCTTCAAATGGAAAATACTAAAGGCGACAGCTGTAGAGCAGCAAAAGCGACCGCTTTCAAAGTAGATGCCAGCGGCAGAAATGCACTCATATTGACATAAATAAATACGTATATATGTGTATATATAGATATGTACTAGTATTTGGAGAAGCACATGTGCTTGAAATAAATGTGTATGTAGGCGTATGGAGGAATTCGCGTATGCGTCTATGCGGTGGCGACGACGATGGCAATTACATAAATTGTGGTTGCGCTGCAGGCAGTCACGTCATTAAAATTGTGGCAACCCGCAACAGACTGGCAAGTATGCCACAACATATGTAGAGGCACAATCTGTACAAATAAAAATTCTAAAACAGGTGTAAATTATGGTAGGTATGGGGAAGATGACAGCTAGTGGTGGATATATTCTATTAGAGACTTTATATGGACCTATTGAAATGTAGATAATTAATTATACTCGATATAGTGTTCATTACACATATTTTTGAAATTCAAAACAATTTGGGACAAACTAGCCGCAACTTTTTCTGGAATATTTTTTACAATAATCACTTCAGGGTACGACAATATGAGAATGAAATTTAAGCTTATAACCTTATATGAGAAGCCATCGATTTATACAAGGAGTGGGCTTAAGATTACTATAAATAATTTTTGAGATAGCTACTGAAATTAACCACCCGGTGGACTTTTTCAATTCACCATTGATCTCTCAGATAGGAATCACGCCAGATTAAAAATCTCTCAAAATGGAATTTTTTACAAGAAAAGTCATCTAAACCGAACCCTTGTCTTGGACTTCCCAGTAGCAAAAAAAAAATAATATACTCTTACATACCCAAGAGACCCAAAAATATATTTACTCGTATATAAACATTGAATTGCCAAAGGCATACAAATTACTGGCTGTATGGCTCTTTCTATGCACCGCTGGCATATACACACTTGGAAAGGAATAAACACGCGTTGCGACGTTATTACGGCAGTCGCCAGAATTGCAATAACAAGCAGGAAATAAGGACTTGGAATGCACTCGTATATCGTTTGAAGATTCTTCGAGATAACGCTACTAGCACGTAAGAGTGTTGGAAGTGGGATGAACTTGTGTGGATGCATGTTCTACAGTTGACTTACTCAGGTCTTATTAGATTCAATAAATTTTTTATCAACACTTCTTGGCAGCGTGTAAGTAGCAGCGATTTATAGCTATACACACACATACATTAAAAATTTAATATACCGAAAACAGAAAAAGAAGGAGAAGAAAATAAAAAAGAAAAAAAAAAGCTTTTGTGTGGAGCAAAGTGTAGTGAATTTTATTTATTTAAATGCAACTGCAAGGATTTGCAACATTGCCATCGTCTATAAATGTTCTCACATCGATCGATGCTTGTTATTGGCAGATAGTTGTGTTATTGTTCTGAGTGTGAAAAGCACCAACAGAAAAATGTGAATGGTGCGTGTAGGAGCAAAATCTACTCGTTGGCAGAAGTGATGAAACCCAATTTGCAAATTTCTTCTCAAATACTTGGAAGCTGGCGGCTTTGAAAATTATTGGGTTTACTGTTGTTAGCATAATGCGTTTTTGTTGTTTCCTCTAAAATAGTTGCACGCTTGGTCGTAAATATTATTCGGCTACTAAAGCCAAAGCTTAGTCGGAATTTATGCTAACTGCAAAGCCGTTGATGAAGCTTTCTTCGAAGGGGTTCTCAATGCTGATTTTGAAGGAAGAAATAATTATATATATGAAAATGTTTATTCGAATTGATACTTCCATTTTGTTCTTTCGCGTTATTCTATTAATTTAAACATCGTATTTTACGATTTCTATTTAACAGCTTCAACTTCTGCATTACTGAGAAATTGATATTGCAATTAAAGTACCACAATTCCAATAATATTAAATTAAATTAATTCAAATTATATTAAATCAACTTAAATAAAATAAGATAACATAAAATAGATTGGCGGCCGCAATAGCCGAGTGGTAAGCATTGCGTACTGCCATTCGGAAGGCCTGCGTTCGAGCCCAGGTTCCAGCATAATCCAAATGATAGAAAATTAATTTATCTAATTGCGGTTGCCCCTTGGCAGGGAATGTCAAGCCCTCCGAGTATATTTCTAGCATGTAAAAAAGCTCCTCTTAAAAATCCATCGGCCGTTCGGAGGCGGCTTAAAATATATTGTAGGTCCCCAAATTGCAGGAGGAGCTTGGCCGAAAATCGCTTCAACGGTTACAAAGCGCCAAATATATATATAAGTATATTTATATATATATATAACATAAAATAAAATAAATAAAATGAAATAAAACGAAAAAAAAAAATTAAAAAAGAATAATTAAAATAAAATAAAATAAATAAATTAAAATAAAATAAAATACCGTTTGACAACATTCCATACTCATGGCTCATAGAAGCGCTAGATATTTATAAAATAGCTCCAAATGCGGCCGCGATAGCCGAGTGGTTAGCATTGCGTACTGACATTCGGAAGGCCTGGGTTCGAGCCCAAGTTCAAGCAACATCCAAAATGATAGAAAAAAAATTTTCTAATCGCGGTCGCCCCTCAGCAGGGAATGTCAAACCCTCCGAGTGTATTTCTGGCATGAAATAAAGCTCCTCTTAAAAATCCATCAGCCGTTCGGAGGCGGCTTAGAATAAACTGTAGGTCCCTCCATTTGTTGGTATAAACATCAAGACGCAAAAAAACACAAATTGGAGGAGGAGCTCGGCCGAAAATCGCTTCAGCGGTTACAAAGCGCCAAATATATATATATATAAATGTTAAACGACTATTGCGAAAAGTAATAAGCTCGTGGCAGGTAATTCTAACCCTAACGCATAAAAATGGTCTTATTAGAACAGCTCCAATACCTATTAAACGAGGTATATTTCAAGGACATGCCCTGAGCCCTTTATGGTTTTGCCTTGCATTAAACCCACTTTCATCTATATTAAATGAAACAAATTACGGTTTTAACATAAAAGGACCACGTTCATCTCAACATAAGCTTTCCCACCTATTATATATATATATATGACATTAAGCTAAATGCGTCAAATGAACATCAGCTAAAAAAAAAAAGAAAACATACTTGTAACCGGTTTCTTGTATCCTTCAAACATATATCTGTTGTCAATTATAACCAATGCATAGCATATAATTCATTATTTATTACAATAGCACTAAGTATTTTGTTGTAAAACGGCCAATACTTGATGCGTACCTTTATAGAGTGATATAGAAAAATTAAATTAAATTAAATAAAATAAAATAAAATAAAATAAAATAAAAAGAAATTTAAAAAAAATAAAAATATAAATAAAATAAAATAAAGTAAATTAATAAATGAAATAATATAACAAAAGAAAATTACAAAAATAAAAAAAATAAAAAATAAATAAAAATAGAATAAAAATTGAATGAAATAATACAAAATGAAATAAAATACAAAATAAATAAAATAAGTAAATCAAGGAAACAAAAAAATAAAAAATATAATAATATTTTATATATAAATTAATATATATTTTTTACGGGGGAAATAGAAAATTACCCAAAGAATCATTCTTGTGTCGTCACGATGGTATACCTGTGACCGGATAAAATATGTGCAGTATAGTAATTCACAGTTGGCCATCAGTTTGTTTTATAGGAATGTTATTTTGGAAGCCTTTTCTGCAGCATATTGGTTGGCGCCCTGTAGGTAAGCCTAGAGTCCAATCTTATACTAAAGTCTTAGGGTCTCCGTGGTTGTCCTCATGTCTATTTCGATAGGAATATGCTTTCTTTTAGTAACCTTGCGTTGGCACATCTTAAGTGTCTCGTGCAGAGATTATCGCGGCGATGTCGTCTGCGCAACTAAGTAAGCATATATATTCACCCATCTTCAACCATGGGTTTCCATTGAGCGCTGTTAAATGTATTCCGTAATTCGCTAAATTTTTTAATTACTCATCTGAGTTTTTTAAATCTTCTATGCGCTACTTCCACACTCTTCATTACATTCTACCGTAATGACTGGGTGATAAGCCGCCTGCCCAAATAATAGCTTCTTCTATCCGTGGTTTCAGCAACTTTTGAGAAGCTTTTCAGCTGAGTCAAACATACGGAGATACTGGTACACTGATCTGTATGTTCCTTTAATTTTTTTTATTAAAAAGAGCTGTTGCCTTTGTGTCTTATCTCCTAATTTTGTCAAATTATTACGAAACCCCTTCCATTTTTCTTTTTTACTGGTTTCAACGGGGCTCTTTCTTCGAAGCTCGAAAATTATCCATTTCTGTTATTGCGTTGCCTCTACATCTTGTTTCTGGTTTAGAACAGCGGGTTTTTGTTTTTGCTTTTATCATTTAATATGGTTACGCATGTTTTGACTTAGTTATGGTATTCCGTGGGGAGATTTTTAGCAGGCACTGACTTTCCGAGACTGCTTTCTATTACTTCAATGATTCCTTCCTTTTTCGTTAGAGAATCGAGCTCTCTAATATCTTCTTTTTTTTTTTGGATTTATAATGACAGCTTCCGATTACCTTATTGACCTGTTTTTAGTATTACTCCTTTCTTATAGCTTTCTTGAGTCGTCGGCATTTGAGGTAATTTTCGTCAACTTTGACGGTTTTGCATTTCGGGAATGTGCAGCAGATCTTGTTTCCAAAGGGCTTGTTGCGCGACGCTTATACGTGGTGGCCTGACACGTTGCAGCCGGTTGATTGTTCTCTTTAAGCAAATATTTCTTTTCGGACATAATCCAGATACTTCGGTAGCTATTAATAATATCGAAAAGATCTTCCAGTTTCGATGAACTGTTTCTGACTCCAAAGGCTTACGTTTTCTGTTTTCCATAGCCTGTTTTTTATTTTCAACAATGGCTCTACACTTTTCGAGGGACTCTTCTTCTGACAGACTCCTTTTGTACATAAGCTCCTGCTCTCGGGATTTCTATGAAGTGGAAGTGCTTTTTACCGACGCTGGAGTATTGTGTTCCATCGTGGGTGTGCTCGCTGCTGAGATCGTTAATGTGGATTTGGTCAATAAATTTTTTTCTTGGCGAGTGTTTGCATTCTTTTGTGACACTGGTGTTAGTTATAATACCGATGATCGCAAATAAATACAAATAATGTACGAACATAATGTTCTGAAGAAAGCGGTGGGAAACAAACTTTAACATATTTTTTAATTTAAAACTTTTACAGTTTAAATAGTTTGGTTTACCGAATACAAAAATTTTATTATTGAAGTATTTCCTCATTGCAAAAACTATATGTGATACACAGCCAACGTTGTCAATTTCAAAATTAAAAGCCAATTCACCACTACATACATAATATGTACATAAAATTTAACTGTTTATAATAACCCCATACCCCTCATACGCATAACCATTTATAAACATCTCATATATGTACAGTCAAATTGGCAAGTAAATTGTGGCAAACATCCATCATATCAGCGGTAACTCATTTTGCTCCGCACACCTGAATTTGAAGGCTTATTTAATTATCATGGGTCACTCATACGCCATGCACAAAATTTTCTAAAGGAATTTCCTTTACTTGGCAAATAGCTTCCTTACTATTATACATTACACGGCAGATACATATATGCTATTCCTCAATCACACCCATATACGTGCACATAGTTCAAGCCAAGAGGAAGCTGAGGTCCTTGCACGATGTGAAACGTTTTGCTCTTGAATTTGTATGCCGTTAATTGCCTTTAAAATTTTACATGCATACATACATACATACCCAAATGTATATATATAAATTTGATGCACTGAGCACATCGTCGTAACCTACTTTATGAAGTACAACGTACAGTGCACAGCGTGATTTATCGATCTGCACAGCGTGCGAAAAAATTAAGAGTGAACCCAAAGGCAGTAAAAACTAAAAATAACGCTTGAGATAGTTAAATGAGTGTGACACGTAGCGTGTTAACTACTAAAGTCATTTGCTGCAATTATGCGATTAAATAAAAATGTCTGTGTGTGGGGAGTAGGTCAGTAAGTATTTTAAAATCAGCACAATGAATTCGAAATCGGGTCTAAATCAACCGTTTTATAGATAACACAACGATTTTTTCACCATGAGTCGATAAATCGATAAATCTGATTTATCAGACGTATTATTCATTAATTGCTCGCTTTATTGTTAATTCGAAAATATATATATTGTGGCGAAAATGCGAAGCGAATGTCAGATGAAAGAGAGAAGCCGATAGCTGGCATGTTCTATAGCGTAAATCCAGAACATTCGTTATCGAGAACGATTCGATTATTCCAGGCGGTTGGTTGCGAATAAGCGAGTGTATATAAGGGCGACACACAACTGCAGAGGGGTCAGTAAGTGAATCAGTCGTCAAGTAAACGCGTTGGTGATTACACTACAGTGAGGTAATAAGAAGCAGTACATTGTGCAAGTTGTAATACAAGTGATTGCAAATAGTGAAGTGAATTGTAATTGAATTGTGACTTACTGAGTAATAAAAGGGCATTAAATAAATTATTTATAAATAAAGAGACTGCAAATTAAGTTGACGATTTTTATTTAACAATCCAGAGATCGTACCCGAAGGATTTGGGAAATCATCGAGGTTTAATCAGCAAGATCGTAACAATTGGTGTCAGAAGTGGGATTGTTAAATAAATCCCAAAGGATAATAATGGTCAAGATTCAGGATTTGACGATACCTCCTCTCAAGAGGGAATTGGCAAAGCGAGGAATATCTACAACAGGAAATAAGGCAGAGCTACAATCGCGAATGCGAAAAGCAATGGAAGTCGAAGGTATCGACTTGAGTCAATACAAATGCCGTCGCGAGGATGAAGATGTATGCTTGAAGGACATTGACAAGGAAGGGGCTATTTATTCTGCGAAATGGTTGGAGCAGTCATCAAGTAAGATTCAAGAAAAGGCTCATGGCTTACCTACGGGTATTGACATGAACATGTTGTTGGCTGCAATTTCACAAAAGTTGGATGGACAGGATGCAAAGATATCAGAAAAGATGGATGCACAGGATGCCCCTAATTCACAAAATATGTCTGCAATTAATGCCAGCATTACATCACAAATGGCTGAACAGAGGGAGCAGATATCATCCTTGGAAGGAGCAATCGCGCAAATACAGCAAAATCTGGTGAGAGACAATGCAGAACTTAAGGAAAGACAAGATCTAATCGAGAGCAAAGTCTACGAATTGCAAGGTCGGCAAGACAAAATAGAGGAGCTAATTAAAACCAAAATCAACGAGCTCGAGCGCCGTGTCCGAGATTTGCAGTTGCATCCTCCAACCAAATCGATAACGGCCCCTAGATAGAAGCACCATCCTTTGACGACACAGCTCCTTTCCAGATCTTCAGCCTCCAGTTCAAGAACACGGCTGAGTTAAATAATTGGACCATCGACGAAAAATCTGCTGCGCTATTTGTTGCGTTGAAGGAACCTGGAGCTGAAATTTTGCTGACTATTCCCGAGTATGAGAGGGATAACCATGGCGCAGTAATGCGAGCCCTGGAAAGACGATATGGTAGTGAGAATAGGAGGCAAATTTAGCAGATGGAGCTGGAACAGCGTGACCAAAAAAACAGTGAATCTCTGCAGGAATATGCTTTTGAAATCGAAGGATTGGCTCATTTAGCCACTGGGTACGGGGTGAATATCTCGAAAGATTAAAAATCAAGAGGTTCATCAGCGGAATTAAAGACGTGTACACCAAGACTTATGCGAATCCAAAGTTAATATTCGCTGAAACTGTTGCGTATGCTCAGACACACGAAACGGCGGCACTGCTATGTAAGCCAGTCTACAAAGTGAAGCGTTTGAAGGTAGAAACACCAAATGTGAGCACTGAAATATTGAAAACTCTGAAGTCGATAGAAGGAATGAATCATTCTGGTGTCAAGAATCAAGCTGGAAAGCGCTTCAGTTGTGGAAATGCAGGTCATTTCGCACGCGAATGTAAGTCGGTCTCCAATAGCCAGGAAAGACTACGGAAACGATGCTCAAAAGCCGGCAAATGACATTTACAGGAGCAGAAAAGTGGGATGCAAGCCACTTAATAAAATGTCAGCAGGAAGACCCAGTCTTGGAACTGGTAATGCACGAATTGGAGGTGAATAGACGACAAAGTAAAGAACAAATGGCTGCGGAAAGTCCCATCGCGAAGGCATACTGAGCACAATGGGACAGTTTAGAGTTGATATACGGCTGTTTGCATAGTGTATGGGAAAGTGAAGATGGCTAGTGCTCTCGGAAGATAATAGTAGTTCCGAATTCTTATTCCGGATGTTCTTAAGGAATTCCATAATGATCCTGGTAGAGGGCACCTCGGCCTTAATAAAATGCTTTAGAAGATGAAGGAGCGATTCTATTGGATTGTTTGTCGTCAATCGATCGCTGAGTGGATTGCTAACTGCAAGGTGTGCAGTGCAACTAAAGGGCCAAAATCACGAAGCCATCACAAATTGAAGGACAGGTATGAAAAAGCGATGAACTCTGAAGGCTTCCAAAGTGGAGATTTGGTGTTGCTGGGCAGTCCACAACGGAATAGGGATTTGTCCCCAAAACTTCAATGCGTTTGGGAAGGTCCATATTATGTAATCAAACGACTAAATGACGCAGTGTATCGAATCCAGAATGTTGGAGACCAGGAGGCAAGATGAAAGCGGTCCACCTTGAGAGGCTTGCTGCATTTGGAACAGCGAATTTGTCTGATCGGGACGATCAGACTTAGGTGGAGGGCAGTGTGGCGAAAATGCGAAGCGAATGTCAGATGAAAGAGAGAAGCCGATAGCTGGCATGTTCTAAAGCGTAAATCCAGAACATTCGTTATCGAGAACGATTCGATTATTTCAGGCGGTTGATTGCGCACAAGCGAGTGGTACATAAGGGCGCCACACAACTGCAGAGGGGTCAGTAGGTGAATCAGTCGTAAAGCAAACGCGTTGGTGATTACACTACAGTGAAGTAATAAGAAGCAGTACATTATGCAAGTTGTAATACAAGTGATTGCAAATAGTAAAGTGAATTGTAATTGAATTGTGAATTACTGAGTAATAAAAAGACATTAAATAAATTCTTTATAAATAAAGAAACTGCAAATAAATTTGGTTACTCTTATCTAACAATCCAGTGATCGTACCCGAAGGATTTGGGAAACCATAGAGGTTGATTCAGCAAAATCGTAACAATATTAAGGGTTATGCCACTCTAGAGGGCCAAAAATAGGCCTTTTTTGAGATTTTACCACTAAAATTATGAAATAAATCTGGTTTTTGACAAAAGGCATTTATTATAAAAGGTGTTTTTTATAGAGGTATAGAACTTTAAGTTGACATTACTTTTCAAGATGGCGACCGATTTAACAGCTGTCAAGTGATTTATTCTCAGTTTGGTTTGACAATTCATCGTGAATAGACTCACGCCTGAACAACGCTTGCAAATAGTGCAATTTTATTTCGAAAATAATGGTTCTGTGCGGAAAACGTATCGCGCACTACGTCCATTTTAGCGATGTTTAGCGATGAAGCGCACTTCTGGTTGAATGGCTATGTCAACAAACAAAACTGCCGCTTTTGGAGTGAAGGTAATCCTCAAGAGTATTTTGAAACACCGTTACATCCAGAAAAACTGACTGTTTCGTGCGCTTTATGGGCTGGTGGAATCATTGGTCCGTACTTTTTCAAAAACGATGGTGGCCAGAACGTTACAGTCAATGGTGATCGGTATAGAGCCATGATTACTAACTTTTTCATTCCTGAATTGAATAACCATGGTGTCCAGGGGATGTGGTTTCAACAAGATGGCGCAACATGTCACACAGCTCGTGCCACAATAGACTTATTGAAAGACACGTTTGGTGACCGCCAAATTACACGTTTTGGACCTGTGAATTGGCCTCCAAGATCTTGTGATTTAACACCGCTAGACTACTTTCTGTGGGGCTATGTAAAGTCATGGGTCTATGCGAATAAGCCACAAACGCTTGACCATTTGGAAGACAACATTCGCCGTGTTATCGTCCACAAATTTTGGAAAAAGTCATCGAAAATTGGACGTCCAGATTGGACTACATCCGCGCCAGCCGTGGCGGTCATATGCCATAAATCATATTTAAAATGTAATGCCACAAGATTATCTTTCGGATAAATAAAATTCATGTCAATCGAATAATCCATCGTTGTTTTATTGCAACTTAAAGTTCTATACCTCTATAGAAAACACCCTTTACAAATAATTGACTGTTTATAACTATTTTTTAAGAAAAATCAATTTAAAAATGGCGGCTATACAGCGTTCTCCCTAGGATGTCTCCATTTTTTCGGGAACCGTGGCAGGACACACAGCTTCTGTAATTTTTTTATTTTAATAAGTTGTTGAACGGTTTCCGCTTGTAAATAGCAATAGCTACAGAAGAACGTAGGAATTTTTTAATATATGCATTTTTGAGAAAATGGCGGGTCTCTAAAAGAAAATGTACCAATTTGGCCTAAAGATTTATTCGAAAAATGGTAATAAAAAAAGACTATCCCAGATTAAAAAAAAACCTACGTACTTCTGCATGAAGTGAAACGGTTGTAAATTGTTTGAGTTTTGTTTCCGGCCAACTTGAAAAAACATGAGACCATAATGTATCGTTTGAAAAAAAAAACAAATTTCCGAAAATTCTACAGTGGCATAACCTCTTAAAATACTCACACAATTTAAAAATATATGTATAAGTTTTAAGAAAGAGCATCATTCTCGCCTGGCGTGTCTTGATAATATACATTGGTTTACTGGGATTTAAGTTTAAAAGTTCGGTGTTTAATAGATGTTCTTTTAGTCCTCCTTTTAACTACTTTCTGAAGAATTGACTGCGTAAAATCACTTAAAGCAGTGTAGCTCAGAACACTTAAGGGAGAGCGCGAAATAATATTTTCAAGTTTTTGAGGCTTTTCTTAAATGGCGCTAATTGTAAACAGCAAGTAAAAGTCCTTTCCCACCTATATTGCCGTCACCGGCGTATATAGTATCAAAAATGGTTCATAAACACATCAGCATTGAAGCTGTCTCTTTAAAGTGTCGGTGTTTATCTCACAAAGCTATTCGTTGCATTGCCTAGAGCTCAAAAATTTTCCGTAAAATCTCCCCAGAGAACTACTCTGTTGCACCATATAGTAGAACAAGAATGATGAGCGCCTAACTTTTTTTTTTTTTTTTTTTTGCCGAAAAAGGTCTTTAGTTTTCAAATGCCTACTCAAACTTAAGTAACACTTGTTGGAATATTCTTGTTGATATATTTCATCATAGCCTCTTTTATTATTAGACCTATTAGCTTTACTTCCTTGTCTGATATGGAGAAAGTAGAAGTAGAACTAACTAACTAACAACCCGGTTGCTGAGTTCGATGATGGTGATGCTCAACATCAACTTCCAAAGCCACGTAAGTATAGCAGTTCCTCTAAATCCAGACGTAACGACGTCTATAAGCGAAGTAAAGATATGAGTCAACTGTTTTTATAACTTTCAGGCACATGAAATGGTAAATTAATTTTGGTACGAGCTATGTAAGTACCAAGAGAAGAAAAGATAGACCCACCAAAATTTATGTTGATCGTATCAGAACGACGAGCTAAGTTGGTTTGGCAATATTCGTCTGTCCGTCTAGTGCCGCAATTTCTGAGATAAATCATGCAAACTTGGTGAGTAGTGCCAATTTTATATCTAAACAATCAGTTGTCGAAGCTGGCCAGATCGGACAGCTGTAACATCCATATATACGACCGATGTATCAGATTTCCATTTTTGGTTCAAAAATCCATCAAAACTCATCTCAGAGCGTGAAATTTGGTGTTCTAGACATATATAAAGAATCACACGTTGGTACAGTTAATGATCGAATTCAAAGGACTTTGGATTGCACGAATATGTTCAAAAAAATCTGCCAAAAAAGCATCTGGTAGCGTAAAATTTGGTATTGAACATACAGAGAGCTGAAGTTAATGTTGATAGTGAAAATCATCAAAATCGGAGCACTGTATCATTTTCAACCCTGCAACCGATTTTTCAGATATAAGAATAAATATTTAATTCTAAAATGCAATACAATAATTTTGACTTGGTCATAAAAGTGCTGTGTTGATGGTGTGCATTTTTGTGCAAAGTATGCCAAGTGTGTCATGTTACGGGACATTATCATACGATATTTCGAATACTACCTGTTTGCTTTGGAAATCGTTCACCATATACACCGATTGAGCTGAAATTTTAGCATGTATAATCCGCATCAAGGACTGATTTTATCTATTTTTTGCATCAATCATATATCCGCGAGAGGTGGACCTAGGACTGACCTAGTCGAAAAAAAATCTTATTTACGGTTCGATTTGCTTTAAATTTGGTTCATACTTTCAAGAACACTACTTTTCTCTCCGGGAAGTACCGACCAATTCGAAATATCATTTATGGTTAAATTTCCGTGAATGATGATTTCCAAGCTCTGGACCAATTTAATTTAGAAAAGAATTGATTTATGCTCCGATTTGGTTAAAATTTTAGGTATGTATGATCCATAGTTCATAATCAAGAAAAAAATTCAATTTGCTTGAAATATTTGTTTACGGGAAAGAGATCACCGATAGGTAGACAAATTACTTAATTAGAACTTTAATGACCCTTTGCAACACCAATTAGGGATAAAAATTGGAGAAATTGGAGCTGGCCGGGCCAGCTAGTGTATTATATATTAATAATATTCCGAGCATTATATTTATATTTTTTACCAAACAGTGCATCAAGTCATACAACTGTGTGAGATCAATTAACTCTTGACCAAGGTTCGTCGAAAAAGTATCTATACTTTGTGTAATATTCTCGAATTTTTCTAAAAAGAGGCAAAAATTTTACTGTCTAGTCCGATATTTTTATGCAATTTCACCACTACGCATGGTATTTTTACTTAAAACCAAAGTGCTGAACTCACTTTTCCTATGTAATGATAATCGGTCCAAAACATCTGTACAAATTCATGTCCACAAAACTTTAAACATCACTTTAAAACATCTGCTTTCTAAAATAGTGGGGTCTTGGTAACAGATTCGTAATGATTTCCAACGAAATATATACAGTTTAATAATATCTATTAATTCTTTTGATTCATATCAATCCATATTCATTTATACGCAGTCAAATATTCATACTAGACATCAGTTAATCGGCTGACTACGTCGGGTCGCCCACAGCCTCTTTCCTCTATATAAGATATGGGCAATAAAAGAAGGCTATGATTTTGCTTTAATTCGATATAGGTGCCTCATTTATTGTAAAGCGGAGAAACCTGAAATAGTTCAATACGAAATTTCGTAACTGCCAGCACTGCCGTGGGTGGTAATGTTGAAGGTACTTCTATTGTAATATGTTTTTGCGTCAATATGTGGCACTAGATGAAATATGGCTCCATTACTTTACTCCGAATTCCAATCGACAGCCTTCCGAGTGGCCTGCACACCTGCTCCAAAGCGTGGAAAAATGTCGGCTGGCAAGACTATGGCTGTATTTTGGAATGCGCATGGAATAACTTTCATTGAATACCGTTTAAAGGACGAAATTGCCGAAAAATGGCACATTTTAAGAAAAAGAAAGTAATGTTTCACCAAGGCAATTCACCCTGTCATCAGTCAGTGAAATCGATGGCAAAAAAAAGAAGAGATTTATATTATATTTATATATTTGGGTGATCCAAGTAAAGGTACTTTTTGCAATAGCCTTTTTTTGACAGATCACTTTCACGGTCATGTCAATTTTGTTCAGTATTGTTTGGCATTTCATCATGGAAAGACTTACGCCTGAACAACGTTTACAAATCACTCCACTTTATTACGAAAATTTACGTTCTGTAAAGAATGTGCTTCGCGCGCTTCGCTCAATTTATGGTCAACATAATCGACCAACTGAGCGTACTATTCGCAACACCATCACCCATCTTGGGACCCAGCATTCATAATTGAATAATATTCGACCGAATAGACTACGTCACGTATGCAGCAAAGAAAATATATCGGCCGTAGCTGAGAGTGTACACGAAGAACGTGGAGAACATCGCTTCGCTCTATGGGGTCTTGAAAATATCCAAGAATATGCTAAGTTTGCGAGCCAAATTTTGTTCGGCGATGAGGCCCATTTGTAACTAAATTGGTATGTAAACAAGCTAAATTTCCGCATTTGAGACGAAGAGCAACCTGAAGAGTTTCAAGAGCTGGCATTTCATCCAGAAAAAGCAACAGTTTGGTGTTTCTTCAAAAGTGATGTCGGTGAGAACGTAACCATCAATGGCGACCATTATCGCGCCATGATAACCGACTATTTGATGTCTGAAATTGAAGCTCGTGCCTTCCACTTCATTTTGTTTCAACAAGACGGTGCCTCTTCCCACACATCGCATCAATCAATGGATTTATTGAGAGAACACTTTGGTGAGTAGATTATTTCACGTTTTGGGCTGGTCGATTGAACACCAAGATCGTATGATATCACACTGTTAGTCTTTCCTTTGGGGATATGTAAAGTCTAAAGTCTATGCGGACAGTCCCGCCTAGATTCAGGCTTTGGAGCAAAACATGACGTGTGTAATTCACCAGTTACCAATCGAAATGCTAGAACGAGTCATCGGAAATTGAATTGGAAGAGATAATCTACAAAAAATAAATTCCAAAGAATGTTCTTTCGAATGATAATAAACATTCTCCATTAAATTTGAATTTTCTGTGTTTTTTCTTTAAAAAAGTAGGAAACCTTGAAATGGATCAGCTTTTAAAATATTATATATAATATATTATGACGTATAAAACATACATATCCATACATAAGACGATGTAGCTAATATACTCTGAAACCACTCAGCCGATTTTTTTTTCAAATTATCATGATAGCTTCATTAGTGCCCGCAGAGTGTTCCTTTGGAATTTTTTTTTTAAATGGACCTGGTTAAATTTACTTGAAATTAAGTTTGTTCTGGAAAGTGGCCCAGACACCGAACCTTTTGAGATAAATGTTTTTATGGTTCGATTTTATTAAGTTTTAGTACGAAGCTATATGTAGACAAACAAATTTCGGAAATTGACCAGGGAGCAATTGATTGAAATTTAGTACATGGTTATGCTTTTGTCTATCACAGATTAAAATATCGACGACGAAAATAGCCATGATTGTGCACAAGCTTAGATCAAAGTATGGGGTTTTGGCTTACTTCGACGTATTCGTGGTATTGAGTGGTATAATGATCGCGATGAGAATAGAATAAGCGACAAGACAAGGGACTAGACGCGACAGAGGACAAAATAGAGTTAACGCGCGACCACGAACAGGCAAGAACATCTTTCGGGTGTTCTATTATTAAGTGAAAAAAAAAATGCAAAAGAGCCAAAACAACGTGTGGTCGGGCATTGCTAATATGGTATATGAGTATAATATGTTAAGGAGTTTTATCATACTTCAGTGTCATGTTTATCGAAGCAATAAAAAAGATTGTTTCTTATTTTCATTTCGGCCATTTTTTCGCAGCTGGCGCATTGTGCAACGAATTCATATTCAAAATTAGATGAATGACTTTAAAGACCGTGTTTCTGCGCAAATACGAACGAATTTCAAATTATTATGATACTAGGAAAGCTCCTTCACACACAGTCCATTACACAGGATGTTTTTTATGTCCTCCCCTATGAGTATCGGGCAACGAAATTGTAAGCTATTGATTTTCGATTAAATTGAAAATTAGTTTATTTGAATAATATATTATGTATATGCTGAAAAGCTCTCAGACGTAAAATAATAAACACCGCGTTTAGACATATATTTTTCAGTTGGAGAGCACGAAATCGCAATAATAACGACTATCATCGACTATTTAGCTGTCAATCGGTGCTCCAGACGCGTGAAAAATACAAACATTACTATTTATATGTATTGCATGTATTTTCAAAAACTTTTCAATATTTTTTAATATTTTATTCATGCAAAACTTCAGCATTGATCACATAGCAAACTCAAATTGGCATTTGTATGTACGAGTGCATACGTATGTATAAGCAGTAAGACGCCGGGTTTACAGTTACGTGCCGACAACGCGGAATAGAAAATATTTTGAATAAATGGTACATATCATGGTAAGTATGAGCATGATAACAGTATGTATGCTAGCAATATAGTTTTGCAGAGCAATAAGTGCACATATGGCTTGACGGCTTGTGGGATTACAAAGATATACACGAATGCATTATAGAAATATCTGCTAGACACAGAAAATGCAGATACGACTGCACTCACCCGCGCATTATTTTCCAGATGGGTAGATTCCATTCCACATGCAGTCATGCGCTTGTTTAGGTGCAAATATACGAAATTCAGGGATATGTGAATTTGCGTACATATGTACGAGGCATATGCAGAAAGTAAGTGTACAGAATTTTTATAGCTTTTGAATTTTTTTTATCTAAACCAGTAAATATGTGACACTTTACTCCATAAATTTAACTAATTTTCAACATAGTAACCATTCCTCTCTATTCAGTTGGTGAAGCGGGTATAAATTTTTCATGACTTTCTCGAAATAGTCTCCCGCCACACCTTTCTCGCGGTAGTTTACGATATCCGAGAGTTTCTGTGATTGTCTCGTTTATTAGAGATCTGGAAATTTGCAAAGACATCGCAGAAATTCTATCCACAGTCAATCTACCATCATTACGCAGCGCTTTTTCGATTTTTTTTTCCAGACATTTCGTCAATCACAAATGAAGGTCTTCGCTCCTCTGTTCATCATGCACAGATATACTTCCTTTTTTAAATTTTCGACATCAGTCAACTCGTACGATTCATAACTTTATCATCATATGCGGTTTTCACCTCATTATACATCTCAAATTGAGGATATTGTACGACGCCGCATATTTAGTTCTTGACGGAAGACTGAATTGACGTTGTTTACGAAATGTCTTCTCCCCTCAATAGCTCTGAACGTACTGACCTCGAACCGGTCTCATTGCAATTTAATTTAAGGGAAGAAGTCTGACTACATTATCGTGTTGACAAAATGACGAAAAGAAAATCCCTCCTGCCGTGAAAGCCTCAGTATGATTACCTTCTGGACATGCCTCGTATGCTTGTATGATATTCGGTATATTCAAACATACTCAGACGCGTATTCATAACACGGGGTATTAAAGCTGCACAAAATCATGAGTATCCATATAGTGGTATTCTTATTGGCATATGGATAGACAGGGAGATGGTTTCATACAGACATACTCTGTCACAAGCAAATGGGCGCAAGCTACTCACCAAGTTGTAAGCACTTGAAAAATTTGTATTGAACTGTGTTTTGAGTTGTTGCATTATATCATATACATCCATATGTATGTGCTCGTCTACATAAATTGCATGTCGCATATCAAGTTTGTTTTATGCAATGGTAATAAAACGTCACGTTTGCAGCAATAGAAAGTTAGAGACATATCCGGAAAGCATGTGTTCACTACGCATATTCTCTGCATATGTAAATATATATACACGTACTTATGAACAAATTGTAGGCTCGTTTGAAGTTTGAATCTGTTTTCACAATTTCGGCAGGCCAGATTTGTGTTTTTCATAAAATATAGACTGTTAAAGCCCAAATGAAACTTTTACTATTAAAACTTTTTTATCAAATACTTATTACATCCCCTTAGATAAAAGTAGCTTTGATCATGAAGCCCATGCTGCTGCGTGGGCATAAATTAACGATATCTAAGAAACGTTGATTTGATGAAAATCGTAGCTAACCGCTCACCCATCGAAACGAATGTGACGGACACTATCACCCACCATAAATTCCTGACCAAATCATCATTTCCGAGCTACCAAAAATTTCACCGAGTCTGCTGTAAAATTGTACTAAAACTCGCTTTGATGAAATTTCGACGTTTATCCAATTTGACAGTCAGCGATCCGACTCTCCGTTTTGGGGTTAATTGAATAACAATATTCTCAGAACCAACTTTTGTTGGAAAAATGGTAGTATAGTATAAATTATCCATACCCTTATAGTAATTTTTTAATGGAGCCTATCATCGCCATTGGCAAAGTCTTTTAGCATGCTGAATATAAGCGCCTCAAACATATATATGAAAAACTAATGCCATTAAATTAATTTCATATAATTTTGGATATTAGTATGGCCAAGGTTCGAACTCATGACCTCCGCATAGTAGTAGACAAATCTAACCACTCGGCTAATTCGATCGTCGTTCAGTCGCTCGTTTTTATAAAAACAAACAAAACCCAAATGGCATTCACCAACATATTATTTTTACTGATTTATTAGCCAAATGCCTCGGATGAGAAACCCCCTTTTTGATGACAACCCTTGCAAAAGTTTAAAGGATCACGATTTAAGGACAAGCATCTAGAATGTCCGGTCCGGAAGGTGGCCAGCTGGTTGATGTAAGAATAAAGGCCGCCCGTCGTCCAAGCAATGCGATGGACCGGACAAACACGGAAGAAGAAGGGTCTTTGTTAAACCTACTACAGGGGTCATATAACGGAACGCAAATCTGATGTTGGGTTTGCGGTAGGAGAGAGACTCCGTCTCCGAGTCTTGGAATTCATCCCGGTAAAAGAACGTCTAGACGCAATTCACATCAAACCGATGTTCTTCAACATATCGTTGATTTGCGCCCACGCACCGACAGAAGAAAAATATGAATCCACTTGTGAGCGCTGCCCCGCAACGATGTAAAAATTGTGCTAGGCAAAGAAGGTATTTTTGGCGCAAAAATCGGAAAATTCAGCCTTCAGGATGAAACATCCCCAAACGAGCTGAAGCTGATTAACTTCACCGGGTCCGCAAAATATAGTTTTCTGTAGTACCAAAATCCAACAGACGAAAATACATTAACTACATAGCTATCGCCAAATCGAAAAACACTCAACCAAATCGACCATGTTGTGATAGACGGAAGATATGTACCCACTGTTTTAAACGTGTGTACGTTCCGAAGTACAAATATCGACTAGAATTATTATCTTTTAGCAGCAAGGATACGCAACCGCCTCTGTGCAGCAAAGAACGCCTGCAGTCGCAGCAGACTCATCAGCAACTGAATATAAGCTTAAAAACCAAAGCAGCGGGAGCCGGGGCTTACCGGCAGAGCTATTCAAATACGGCGGCGAAGAGCTGACAAGTTGAATGCATCAACTTCTATGCAGAATATGGTCGCATGAAAGCATGCCCGACGTTTGAAACCTCAGTGTGCTCTACCCAGTCCAAAAGTTATCTTGCAAGAAGTTTCCTCAATATCGCATATAAGTTCCTATCTGGCATATTGTGTGAAAGATTAAAGCCTTAAACAAACACCTTAAACAAACTGATTGGCACGTATCAGTTTAGTTTTATATATATATATTTGGTGCTTTTTAACCACTGTGGCGGTTTTCGGCCGAGGTCCTCCTCCAATTTGTGGTTTTGCGGGTTGAAATAGACTCGGAGGATTTGACGTTCCCTACCGAGGGGCGACTGCAATTAGAAAAATTAATTTTCTTTAATTTTGGATGTGTGTCAAACCTGGGCTCGAACCAAGGTCTTCCGAATGCTAACCACTCGGCTATCAGCGTGGCTTTAGTCCTAAAGCATTCACCATTTACCAAATTTTTACCCTGCGCCACGTCTTGGAGAAGATCCGAGAGAAAAGAATGATACACACTACCTTTTGATCGATTTAAAGCTGCCTCCGACATCATTATAATGAACTGCTTCTACGCCTCTTTCTCTAAATTTTCCTCACCGAGCAATTCGATATCGAACGAGATTTCAGACAGGGTGACTCTTTATCGTGTGATTTCTTTAATTTGATGCTGGAGAAAATAATACCAGCTGCAGAGCTAAATAGACCAGGTACAATCTTCTACAAGAGTGTAAAATTTTTAGTGTATGCCTATAACATTGATATCATTGGCCATAGCAACCCCACCATAAGTTCTGCGTTATCCAGTTTAGATAAAAAAACCGAAGCGAATTAGTCTGGTAGTGAACTAGGGCAAGGCGAAATATATGCTGTCATCAAAGATAGAGTCATCGCATTCGCCACTTGGTTCCACGTTATTATTGACAGTCATAACTGCGAAATCGTTGATAATTTATCCTATCTAGGAACCAGCATTATCAACACCAACAATTTCAACCTTGAACTCTAATGCAGGTTCTTTTTTGGACTGAGTAGTCAACTGAAAAATAAAGTCCTCTCTCGTCGAACCAAACCCAAACTCTACAAGTCGCTCATAATTCCCGTCCTGACGTATAGTGCAGAAGCTTGGATGATGTCGACATCCGATGAGTCGGCTTTAGGAGTTTTCGAGAGAAAGGTTTTGCGGAAATTTATGTTCCTTCGCGCGTTGGCAACGGCGAATACGGCAGACGATGAAACGATGAGCTGTACGAGTTATACGACGCCATTGACATAGTTCAGCGCTCCAGCTTTGAAGGTGTTCGAAGAAGTACCCGCTGGTGGAAGCCTAGGAAGAGGGAGACCTCGACTCGTTTGGAAGCAATGAGAGGAAGAGAAAGACCTCGACTCCTTTGGAGGGATCAGGTGGAGAGCGACCTGGTATAACGTGGTATTTCCAACTAGCGCCAAACAGCAAAGAGAATGAACGGGTGGCGCGCTATTGTTAATGCGGCTATAATCGCGTTAGCGGGCCTACACCAAAAAAGAAGAAGATCTATAAGGTTTCTTTTGAATACTTACAAAATCTTCCCAAATTTTGTTTTTGGTAGGATTTTAAAATGATTAATAATTCCTAATTTATTTAAATAAACTTGCAAGCTGCAAAATATAACTCGTTTAGCTTGGCGTTAATCTAGTAAGCGATTCTTCAATATTCACTGAAAGCTTATAGTTAGACTTTAACTTTTCCAAGCTTCTTTAATTGACTCCTTTTAAATACCTTAATTGCCTACCAACATACATAATACATTCTCATAGAGTGGCAAAACTTTACTAACGCAAAAATTCGTATAGACCATTCGTCTGTGTAAAAGCAGTTACGCCTCTCTGATTTGTTTACTATGTTTTCTAGAAGATATGCGATTTATCAACTTAACTACGCAAAGTAAGAAGGTAATTTGCCAAATTCCCTGTACAGTTGGCTGTAGAAAAATTTGTAAAAAAGTTTAAAAATTAGCTAAGCAACGTCTTACGAAACTTTTGTCCAAAGCTCAAAACTAACTTCTAGAACTAGTTGACTTGATACGTTTCCTACGCACGCACCCGCTCAGTTAAGTGCCGCTTTGAGCAGAGACTGACTAATGAGAGTCAAAGCAACTGTGCAACTACTGTCTTGAAATAACTTCGCTCTACTTATCTTATAGCCTTCTCGCTCTCATCTAAATAAGTCTACTCGCTTCGCACTTACGCATATTGCGTTAAATTTATAGGCAAAACTTTGTAACCCAAAATAAAATTTAAAAAAAAAAAGTTGCGATAAAGTTAGAAAATTTCAGCACAGAAAATGTTAAATTTCTAAAATGTCTAAATGCGCGCAGAGAAAACAGACACATCAACGGCACTAAGTAGCGCAATGACCGCGCTTATGAACCGGTATGGCGCCCACAACCCTTGCCACAGCTCCATTTCACTATTTTAATCTTTTCAGCGTTGCGTTAACGGCTAGCATATTGCGCGGCAAATTGGCCGCTTCGATGCCAAACAAACTTTGCCCATCTGAAAAAGTAGATAATCTCAAGATGACTCAAGCGTCGATATAAGCTTCAAATGTACTAATAGCTTTAGAGAAGTTGAAGCGAGCGAAAAAGTAGAATAAAATCAAATAGACGAGACATCAAATTAAAACTTACCCGTGTAAAATGCTGTTGAAGTTTGATGAGGTTGAACGATGCGCCTTTTCACCTGCAAGTAATTGGAGAGCAGAGAAAAAGTGGAAGCAATTAAAATTTCAATATTATTTTCTTTTTACTGTTATCTAAGCGTTAAAATACTTTTGCAATTTATTATTAAATAAAATCAAAGTAAAGAATTTATTACTTTTATCGCTGATATAAAAACAAAAATTCATTTGGGTTTATGGTTTGACGATATATAAGAAAGAAAAAAGGAATTAAGATTTTGCGATAGTAATATTTGAAATTTTTTTTTGGCATAACCTTGACTGGCAGTCAATAGCAACAAACAAAACGAAAATTACAATATAATCTGGTTGGTTTTCTTCTTGTTGTTTATATTATTAAAATTATTTTGTGTTGCAAACAAAAAATTGCAAGAAAAATCAAATAAATTTGGGAAAAATAATTTAATATAGAGGTCAATACATTTTTGCTTTCAAAATTTTAGCAACGTAAAAATATCTGGTATTCATGAAAAATCTTACCAAATGCCTCTTTCTTTAAAAATAAATAAAAAATTATATAAAATTTCGGCCTTCCGTGCCAGTACATATTAATCATTTTTATCTTCGACCTTTTGTAATTTTTCGGGTAGCTTCATATGCCATCAATGTAGAACTTCTCCAAATGATTTCCAACTGCTCTTCGGTCGTCTAATTTTTAAACAACATAAGAGTTTTACAGAGAAAAAGCAAATGAAAGGCAAATGGTGCAAGGTCGTGCTATATTGTGGTTACATGATAATTTCTGCAGCCAAACTGCCGAAGAATATTGTGCTGGAAATGTCAGCCTTCTAAAAGTTATTAGTTTGCTGCAATCGGTTTAGTATTGCTCGAAATAATAGTATTAAAACTATTTAGTGACCTGAAACCGAGGAGTTTTTTTTAATTTTAAATAACAAGGATACTTCTCATTCAACTATGAAATTGAAAAGCTCAAATAAAACAAATTTATAATTGAGAATTTTTTACATTTCTATAACGACAAAACTAAAAGCAGAGAAAATAAATTAAAACAAGAGATAAGTACTGAACATATCAAATTTATCGTATTGCAATTTAGTATTAAGAACTAATTCTCATATCTAAAAAATTGATTATAGAGAGTAATATAATCTTCCGCTCCTAGATGTTTATTGACGAATTTTTGAACAAAGTCTCATATCTGAATAAATCGATGTATAAGAATTATGTGTTATAGGTGCCGGTTCCGACAAATGATATTATAAATATAAAAATACATTAGCTTACCAAGTTTGGTTGAAATATCTAAAAAATTAAGGGACTAGCTTACTTGCAAACGGGCAGGTATAACGTGCATTTGTGTGGGTTTATCTCTTCTCCTTCTGCATGTACATTAAAGGTATAATTAAAAAGACGACTTCTATATAAGAGAATAACTAAAAAATTTATAATGTAGTAGAAAAAGTTATAAGGGCATAATATTAAGAAGTTAATTGCCAAGCCAACAAGGAAAAGTGTCACCAAGTGGTACCTTGAACAAACAAAATATATAAAGCAGCCTCTATTTAGCTTTTATTTAACATGCCAGCGAAAACTTTTCTGATCCCAAAACCATTTCTGATTTGCTCCAAGCCATGTGCCGTCATTTTTTGTCTTTTGTTCTCGGCATCTTAGTCACCTTGTGTCTTTCAACCGTGCTCACTGAGCAGTATATATATATTATAAATGCTATACTGTAAAGAAAATTGCGACGCAGAAACTTTGAGAAATAAACACATTATTTATTAATTTAAAATTTGCAGTAAATATATCTTGATACAAAAAAGGTTAATTAGGAGAATCCAAACTGGCGGAATAAGTATTAAAATCTTTACGTAAACATCTGAAAGAGTCGTGCATTTCAAAGTTTGCCTTGCATAAACGTAAGAAAAGGGGTATACAGTCCAGCTAAGGGCTCATTGTGACACCTTAGCCAATGAAGGCAGTAATTTGTTCAACATTTTGATTTTGAATCATATAGACAATCATATAGCAAATATACTTAAGACTGGTTGACCACATTTGGAAAATCGTTGATGAATATAAGAAATAGTAAGGGACCGAGGTACATTAGATGTTACTGATATTTTTCTTGATGTACAAGTATTAATCTTGAATGATTAATTTGTAGATAAACCATTCTCTCACCTTCTTTTGTTAACGAAATCATTATGATACTAACGTGTGATTCACATAAAACTTGTTTCGCCTTGCTTGACAAATGAAACTCTAACCTCAGAGTTAAGCAAACCGAGGAAAGGTTGCAATTAAAACCTAAAAGTTACCCAATATTTTCGTATATTTGTGTTTAATAACTTGTAAATAATGAAAAATTTAAATTTACCAATACGAAACTACTACTTACTCATATAAATGCACATTTCGAACATACATATGTGGCAATAAAATAATGGCTTGTATTTCATATTTAGATTCGTGATAATCTGCATGAAAAGTATTATACTATCTACTTCCCGCATTATTAAATAAATACTGATGTTCAGCGATTGCAATGGGTAGTATATGAAAGCAGTGGGATTGAAATTAGTGAAAGGCACATTCTTAGTATAACGGTGAGTTTGAAATATACATGAATCTGAATCATGATATTTAATTACAAAATTTTACTTTTTTTCACGAAAAAATTTAAGCTATCTATAACTTTTTTTTTTAACTTTCCACATAACATTCCGAAAGGAATTTTCTTCAAAGGCATATGGAATGACTGATTTCAAAGATATGACAAGATACAAAAATATCTTATTTACTAAACCAACTCACTACACCAACATATCAATTCTGCGAATGTTAGATTTTTATAGTTATTTCCAGATGAAAATACCCTCTAGATATGAATGGAGAAGAGCTTTTATAGGAGAAAATAGGACACCATCTCAATCTACACTGATATATCCAAATGACCTGAGCTTTAATATATAACAGCGTGAGAGTAAATTAGGCAACTCTATATACGGATAATATGCCTGCATAAATGGTCTTATCGTCAACAATGATAAATTGAAACATCGTCAACAATTGGAAGGCTCTAAACTCTCTAGACGAATCTGAAGCGGAATTAATACCTTGTCCTTTAGAATCGATTCCGTCAGTGCAGAACTTTTCTAGTTTGTCGACAAAGAACTTGCCCAAATGATTTGGAGGCAAATACTCCACCATTAAAAGAATTAAGCAGCGACAAAAACAAATTGTAGTCAGATGATGCAACGTCCGGGCTATATGATGGGTACATCAAAACTTCAAAACTTCAAAACTTCACCGAGTTCCTTAAATTTTTGCTTGGTCAACTAAGATGTGTGTGACATGGGGTTAACATGATGAAACCTAACAATTTTTATATTGATCAATTCTGAACCCTTTACTTAAAGATCTTGTTGTAAGCTTACCAACAATTAACCAGCTCAGACTTTAAGGTTTCGCAGATCAAAATGAACAATAGCCTTCCAATCCCATCATGCATTCAGCATCACTTTTTATATCTTTTTTGTACATGAAGGTGAAGAAGAGATATACCCGCCAAAATTTATACCGATCGTGTCAGAATGGCGAGCAGAGTTGAATTAGCCATGCCCGTCTGTCCATCTGTGTGTTTGAACGCAAACTAGTCCCTCAGTCTTTGAGATATTTCAACCAAACTTGGCAGGAAGATGCAGATATACGGCCAGAAACTATATATGTTCATAAAGGTTGTAAAGACTTGGGCATTGCCGAAGACAGCCTGCCTTTTTCGTTTGCTTTTTTCAACACCTCTAATGAGTTGTGTCAGAAATAATTCAATTTGTCCTGGTTTTAAAACCAAATATAAGGGTATTAAAATAATGTTATTGAAAATATATGTACGTATGTACATTGCCATTTTAATTGTAATTGTAAAATTATAACTAAATAAGCTTTAGAGTTTTCGCAATTCACAGTTTTCAAATTTTAAGCTGATTTTCATTAGCTTTTTAGCTGTAACTGCAACTGCACCTACATTTTGAGTACTTTATTTTACAGTTAAACCAGTATAGGGAAAAGTTATTTAAAACTTAATTTATAATATCGGCCCAGCTAACTTACAAATAGTCATCAACTCGAAAAAGGTTTTCAAAACATTATTGCAGACGTTTAAAATATGTCCAATAGACTATTCTTGAGGCCCAAGGAGTGTATGAAGAATTTAAGATTTAAAAGTAAGAACGAACCTAACTCGTCAATTTTCAATTTACTTCAAAGCGTTATGAGTACCGAGTAAAGCTCTCAGACATAGGACCGCAAACATACCATTTTTTCATACCAGACACACGAACCACGAGTGCTTACACTAGAAAGTTAGCTTTTAGTATTGTTGGGTCGCATTTTATTTAGAAATTTTTTTTTTGGCTCTTCTTATTTCAAAAGGGGAAAATTGAAGTAAACAAAACGAAAGCCAAAAAGGAAATTTCAAACGTTTTAAGATTGCGAGTGCAATTTTTACGGAAATTTAATTTGAAAACATAAACATTTTTTAAACCCAATCGCCAAAAATTGCTTGACCCTCCCAACCCCACAGATCTCAAAAGTTACAAAATTCTTTCCATTTGTGTGAGTATTACCACGCACGTTATACATATACTTGTATATACATATAAATACATAAGTACATAGTTGTTTGTACGTGTATATGTATGTTCATATTTCTGTTCTCCATCAAATGCTAAAAGCACATTTGTAGTATCCAAAGCTATCGAATGTAACCAGAATTCCAATCGAGGAAATTCAATTTGCCGCTTGAATCTGTCCGTCCATGCGTCAGTAGGTTTATCGAGTCGGTAGGAACCGAAAAAGGAAGAGGGCTTGCCAGTTTATGGCGACACGTATGTCGCCAATATTGTAATTGTTTTGAGGAAAACATTTTGATTTTTTTTGCATACGTTTGTTATGTGTTTGTGTGTGTGTGAATAAGGAAGTCAAACATAGAAACGCAGCCAAATTGAGTGGAGGAGCATAAGCCAAAAATTTTTTCGTTTTCATGTAATCATTGCAAGGACATACAAACATACATACGTACATACACATTGGTACATATGGTTTGTATTAACACTTAAGTGTGGCTATGATGAGGGGATTCATTCCTTTTGAAGCGTATAATTTGCAAACATAAAGGTATGTGTATGTAGTCAATGTAAAAGCTGGTGAATGAAGTTGGCTGGTTGTAGTGGTGATTGGGTGAATGAATGAGTGGGTGAGGGAATGAGTGAACGATGAAGAAGCTACATGTGCGCCTGCAGACATTTTGACAGACGGTGAATGTACATTTATACGATTACTGGCAGGAAGGAGCCAACTCACACGGATTGCTGAAAACGAACATTGCCTTTTTTTGGCGACAGTCAAGTGGGTATAATAACAACAATAATGAAAGAACAACAACAACAGGTGGTACTGTATTGGTGACATGAGTGGTTTCAATGAATGGTTCAAGTGAATAGCTTTTCATATTACACCCATACGTACACTTATATATGCATACATACACGTATATGTAAGCATCATGAAGTGATATTGAAGGCGTGTGACTTTTCCATTGATTTTTCATCATTGATTGCATTATCCTGATGCAGTGTATGCCGACGAAAAAGGGCAACCAAAAATAGAGCTTGTGTTGTAATCCATTTACACATACGTAAATATACATATATGTATAATACATGTACACACCTGTTCACCAACTCTTTTGGCAGTGGCATACATTTGTTCGGTCAGTCGCCCAACCACAGTATGCCCACTGGCACCGCAGTGATTGCGTGAGTGGACTTGAATGGAGAGGGTTTGTAGTCGACTTCACCACTTCTGAAAAACAATAGCTCAATGAAGCATGCAATCATCTAAAAATTTGCTAATCTATAAGAATAAACAGTTTCAAATGATTTCACAAACGCTGCAGGTGAAAGAGATGGAAATATTTTTTCTATCAAATGTCTAAAAAGAGCAGAGCTTCACTGTAGTAAGCCGTTAAGGATAAGTACTAGGTAACTAAGAAAATGTTTAAAATTTGAAAATTTCCATAAAACATAATATTAAATAATAAGTTTAAAAGTTTGAAAATATATTAAATATAAAATAGTGGTGAAGAGGGTAACTCAATTCCTTTACAGACGCGCGGTTTCCAGTGCTTACGGACTATTAGTCATTATTATTAGTTTTTAAGCTTTTATGTAATCTACTAAACTTATAATAGAATAGTAAGAGGTGAAGAACTTTGAACAGAATATATTCATGTGGATTTACCCTACCGTTTTTAAACAATTCTTACTACGCATAGAAACGTTCTGTGGAGTTTTATTGAATAACTACAGGAGGATAGAAAATCAACCATGAATACGTACAGCCAGTCAGCATTATTGATCTTATCAACGCCAATGATAATGATACAGCATCTTCAACTATTCTAGGAAGGCCTAAAAGCAGGTCAATTAGATTTATCCATAACACGAACCCCCTGCAATAGAAACATTTTCGGCAACGAAAAAGCTGGCGAGTTGGCCAAGTTGGAGCATCTTTCCAAGAATCCGGTGTAGGGTTAATAACATGTCCGCTAGGAATGATAACAAATAGCTCGGAACAGATGGAAATTCATTTCCAACTACAAGATAATGAACCAGATATGTCCCAAGTAGAATACGGCAAGAACTTTTGACTTTTAAATAAGTCCAGGTAAAATATATAGACTTATAGAGGGGCATTGGCCATTTAGAGGGAATGTATTTAAAATGGGTCTGCCTTCTAACAACATTTGATGCAGTTGCAAACTAGAAGAGAATAGTGAAACAGATTTCAATTTTCTCTGTTAATACCCACCTCTCTCACAAACTTGATATAGAACAATTGCAACCCATCAGGTAACAAAACTTAAATGGATGTCCATAAAAAGCACATCGGATATAAGCACTTCGGTTGAGAACACCAAAAGGTTTGAACGTAATGACGATAAAAAGGAATATAAAAGTCACATTTAGCGCTGATTGCGTCCGAAGTTAAGATCTCCTACCACCCTACCTGAATTTCTTAAATTTATCTTTATAACAGACATCCGCAATGAGTACTGGCGGATTGGAGTATTAAACATTATCCAGGTTTAGCCATGGACGCAGGATTTAGATCACACAAACAACACCATCGTAATGTTTCTTAGACGGAGGTAGTTACAGTAGTACAAAGCCTCCTTAACTTTGTAGTCACTTCTTCGAAGCTTGATATTTTTGAAATAGCGTATTTGTCATATTGTAACATACTTCTGGAGAAGTGAGACTTGAACTAACTTTCACCCGGGTGGACCAGGGAATCTCTTTTCCCTTCAAAGACCAAAACTTACACATATGGTTACAGTTATGATTGGGTATTTTCCGATTGGTATTCACTCAGAAAGACGAAATTGACTGAGACTGAAACTCTTGGACATAAAGAGTGGGATATCCACCATATCAGCTAAATTCTTTTGTCGTTCTAGTCTTTCATAGATTATCTATCTCAATTTACCAGCTCTAAGCATGAAAGTACCAAACGTCCTACAAATTCCCAAAGAAAATATATGCCACCTCCGAGCGGCTGATAGATTTTTATTGGGAGACTTTATTTCATGTGAGAAATATAGTCGGAGAGATTTTCCTGTTCTGACGAGGAGCAACCGCTTTTAGAAAAATTAAATTTAATTATTTATTTAAATCAATTTTATATAATTTTGGATGTTGGTCGGACTAGGACTCGAATCCTGGTTTTCCGATATAATATTAATAAGCAAAATAAGGTTTTTTAAATTCTTCATGATTTTTTCTATGATTATTTATTATCAAAAAAATTAAAAGTTTAGAAATAATAATTACTTTTCAGCGAAAATATAAAAATCTGTATTGAAAATTGAAAAAATTTAATCTGATTGAAAAAGTGTAAATTAATTGTTAATATTTTATTTCGGAGCGATAAGTAAAAATTTAATATATTTTTCAAATTTGGATTTTACAGACACAGATTGCCGTATTCTAAATCAATATAGAATCGTAAAGGAAACGAGAAATATGTGTTCATATATACAGAAAACTCATACATACGCTATGTTATAGTTTTAGATTTTTTCACTAAAAAAAAAAATAATGACTTAATATATATATATATATAAACCTCCTCCAGGTATTAAGTTCGAAAGGAAAATTTGGATATTTTTTATCCTTGATTTTGAGTATTTTTTCTTTCATGGTCTTTCGTGTTTAGTTATTCAAACCACTGTACGGCTTATCCCCAAAAACCAAAGTTGATTACAACAACAACAACAAAATTTATAAAACTTCAAAACCACATCCATGCCACAAACGCACAATACATTGTTGCTTTTAGAAATTCAATAGATGTCCTGGGGAATGAGTAATGTGCCAGAACGAATTGAAATACATATTTCTGGTGCTGCAGTTGGCTGGTTTTCAAAATAGAATGGCTGAGGCGATAACCTCTCACTCTTTTATATCATAAATATACATTCACAAAACGAAAAATGTACATATGTATACACGTTAATGTTATAAATGTTGTATGCCATGCTGGGACAGACATTTGTGGTTTTTGTGTGACGTGACATGTAACTGTGAAGAATAAAGTCGCGAAATTGCCAAAAGTTGAATTTATTATGTTGGACAAAAATTTCTAAAAAGCGAATGCTATGGCAAATGATATGGTCAACTTTGAAGAAGATAAATAAATAATAATTTTATGTAAGAAGAATGGGTTTTCACAAAATGTCAAAGAGTATTGATTTTCTTACTCATATTGCTCACTAAATCGAAAAACGTTACAACTGAAAGTTTTTAAAAATATTTTTCCCCATAAACCACTGAACACATCTCTAACAACTACAAACGATTCTTTTAAGTCACAGTCTTTCTTAAATGGAAAAATACCTGTGGGTATACTCAAGATATGCATATGGAATGGTATTGTTAATCATCAAATTAGAGCTTAAATTATCCCTACAAAGTCGTAAAATCATGCTCCTATCGGAAACACACCTTACCAATAAGTACATTTTTTATATTCCCGGGCTTAAGTTTTACTGCACAAGTCATCTAGATAACAAAACCCATGGTGGTACAGCTATACTAATATAAAACCCTTTAAAGCATAGCTTTTTTCATACCAATGCAACAGACGATGGGGTTGACCTTACTTTGGCTACGATTTACTGTCCGTCACGTTTTCTAATAGTAGAAAAACCATTTAGTGACTTTTTCATAACTCCGGGTGATCGATTTTTAGCTGGAGCCACAAAAACCGTAGATAGAAATTTAATCAATAATCAGTAAACTAAACCAACAACCAATTGAAAGAGAGAATGTTTTTCGACTTACAAAAGGGTTATTCATTTAGTGGTTTCAAAAGGGCAGGGCTGAATTTTAGCATCTGCCAGACTAAACATGTTTTGTTTTAGGTAAAAGTCAGGCATTTATTAAATTGGATTGCTCAGCAACCGCGCTATGCGTTAAAATTGTTAAAACTTACTACATAAGTGATTCAGGCATGACCACGTTTTGGTTTTAAGACGAGGTGATGGTGCAAATAATCGTCCAAATAGTCAAGCAGTTGGTAAAATAAAAAATAAAAAAATGAAGAGACTGGATCAGTTGCAGATATTGAAAGGCCTGTGCATCATTTTTTTGCTAGTTCCACCTCAGTGAAAGTGTCGCTGAAGACCCGAATGTGTCAGTTCTTAAGAGCTGAGACTTTCTTACGACACATCCATATAAAGTTCACCTCAAACTTCAACTGAAGCCAGTTGATGATTCATAATGCCGTAGTTACTTCGGTGCTTGAACAACAAGCAGTGGAAGTGGAACGCGATTTTTCCAACAAAATTTTCTTCAGCGACGAAGCACATTAAGCGCTCGGTAGATACGTAAAGAAACCAAATTGTCGCATTTGAGGGCTCCGAGAATCCTCAAACAATAATAATAATAATTACTGTCTGCGATTGAAGATTACGGCTACGACAATATGTGGTTCTAACAATTTGGTGCTTAATGCTACACTACACGAGCGAATATGGCTTTATTGCGGCCGCATAATCTTTCGTCTCGGCCTTTTTTTGTGGAGCTACGCGAAAGGTCGTGTTTAGGCGGGTAAGCCTAAACGGATCGAAGTTTCTGAAAATTCACGAAGCGATCATTTGAAGTGATTAGTGTTTCATATAACTATAATGTCAAGGTTCAAACTTTATAATAAAAAAGGAATTTGATGAAAAAATTTGTTTTAAATGCATTCTATTTACATTTATTTTGAAGGCCACAAAACGGATAAGCCTTTGCATTCAAATTAATTAGCTTAGGTATAAAAAAAATCATAAACAGCCATATAAAGGCCAAACCTGAAATGGCGACATTAAACAAGTTTCGCTTTTTCGTGCTACCCTTTTCTCTTAAAAAAAAGTTGAACCTTTCTCTATAAAAAACAAAAAATATTTATATGAAGAATTTTAAAATCATTTAAGCGTTTATGAAAAAACAAAATGAGAAGAGATTGGTCTACAAACATTTTAATAGAATTCGTTGAGGTCAAGAGCTGATTTGGTTTAGAGACTGCTGCAAATTGTATCCTCAATAAAATTTTAATATTTTCATAAGACAGACTAATATTGCAAATTAGGTTTAAGGGTGTTTTTTATAGAAGTATAGAACTTTAAGTTGCAATAAAACAACGATGGATTATTCGATTGACATGAATTTTATTTATCCGAAAGATAATCTTGTGGCATTACATTTTAAATATGATTTCTGGCATATGACCGCCACGGCTGGCGCGGATGTAGTCCAATCTGGACTTCCAATTTTCGATGACTTTTTCCAACATTTGTGGCCGTATATCGGCAATAACACGGCGCATGTTGTCTTCCAAATGGTCAAGCGTTTGTGGCTTATCCGCATAGACCAATGACTTTACATAGCCCCACAGAAAGTAGTCTAGCGGTGTTAAATCACAAGATCTTGGAGGCCAATTCACAGGTCCAAAACGTGTAATTTGGCGGTCACCAAACGTGTCTTTCAATAAATCTATTGTGGCACGAGCTGTGTGACATGTTGCGCCGTCTTGTTGAAACCACATCTCCTGGACATCATGGTTATTCAATTCAGGAATGAAAAAGTTAATAATCATGGCTCTATACCGATCACCATTGACTGTAACGTTCTGGCCACCATCGTTTTTGACAAAGTACGGTCCAATGAACCCACCAGCCCATAAAGGGCACCAAGCAGTCAGTTTTTCTGGATGTAACGGTGTTTCAGCATAAACTTGAGGATTACCTTCACTCCAAATGCGGCAGTTTTGTTTGTTGACGTAGCCATTCAACCAGAAGTGCGCTTCATCGATCGTCGACGATAAAATGGACGTAGTGCGCGATAAGTTTTCCGCACAGAACCATTATTTTCGAAATAAAATTGCACTATTTGCAAGCGTTGTTCAGGCGTGAGTCTATTCACGATGAATTGTCAAACCAAACTGAGAATAAATCACTTGACAGCTGTTAAATCGGTCGCCATCTTGAAAAGTAATGCCAACTTAAAGTTCTATACCTCTATAAAAAACACTCTTTATATCGAGATATAATAAATGGAACTTAAAAAAGGTGAAGAATATTTTCTATTCCTTTAATATTGTTATTTTCTTATATTACCTCTGCCGTATAAGAGAAACAGCTTTCGCATAGGCAGAAGACCCATGCATACATACATATGTATGTATGTACATATATACACGTTTACGATATTATATCTTCTGCTTTACAGAAAGCCCCACATGAGTAAAAAAAATGCAGTGTCGAAAATTAGTCAATGAAACCACATATACGTTTTTATTATACAGTAGCCAAGGTATATATTTACATATGTATGTATAATCAAAGGTCGCGACAAGAGTAAAATCATATATTTAGTGACGAAGTTAGTTCAATTTTGTGAGTTGTCAAAGATTTAAAGATAAGTCTGCTTAACAACAATAACAAATACATGTAAAATTCCAAAATTCGCGTACATTACGTTGTATGTGGTGTTGAATTTCTCTCTTTCAAGCAGAAAGAGTGAAAAAAATGAAAATGAAAAATAATTTAAAAAATTAAATTCTTATTAATAGGAAAAAAATCGAAAATTCACAATTTCAGTTAGATTTTGTTGATTTTTTTTGTAGGTGTAGCAAAGCACGCTGGATCTGCTAGTGAAATTATAAAAACCTTTATTGTAATACAATAAAAAAAATTGGATTAAATACTTCTTTAATTGCTTTATGTCGCAAAAATGTATTTTCGTTTTCGGAAATGCTTAAATTATGAAAATTAATATTAAATTTAAATAGAAATTTCGATAGCTGGCAACCCTGATATTTATTGTCGTGTAACACGAATGGCACGTGCAAATAATATCACTTTAAAAATTATCAAAATTCTAAGCGAATGCGCACTATTTTAAAAAGTTTAATATAAAAACCAATTGTTTTCTTTATCAGATACAAAGCTTGGGAATATATTTTATCCCTATCTTGTGAAAATATCTTGTTTTAAAATTCGAGCCAGTGAAAAAGTGTGCAGTGGAACAAAATTGTGAACAAAAATTTTAAGAAACTTAGTGTGAGCGATTTATATTAATATTTTTGGAAAACTACGACAAAAAAAGCGATTTTGCAACAGGCGGAGTCATCTTCGTGAATCATGCATTTTTGTGCTGAAAACTTGAAGTTTTGTTAATAAGAAAACGTGAGATCAACGGTTAAAATCAGGTTAAAAAAATAATATAAAATAAAATATTAAAAGAACTGATTGTATATTTTTTTCTACTGTATAAATGTTTTACGTTCACATTTCGGAAAATATTTCCCATATTTTTATATGTTATTAAGGGCACATATAAATTCTTTAAAGAAACAGTCTCGCCCACTGTAGATATGGCGAAGTTGGTTCGATGACGCCAATGGGTGCCGTAACCTGTATTCTATAAACCTTGCTCAATACTTCACATCAGCATGAAGAGTAAATTTTGTTCATAAATTCTAAAAGTCGTGCTTTAAGTTACATTTTTTATATTATTCCAAACTCACCCAAACATATGTAGATATATGTGTTTGCATATGCCACCGCAGTCAGACAGATTTATGTTTGCACTCCATGGAAATGTAAATGTATCGGTCACTATTTCACCCAAAACCAAACAGACTCAATTCTAATTCATGGCTTTGTCTACTGAATTCAATGGTCAAATGAAAAAGTCAAGTGGGCTTCTGAAGCAACGTAAAGCGGACTTCAGCGCAGTTGATATACCACTATCACTACATGTATACCAAAAAACTCGACGTCCCACATTTGTACGATATGTCTTATGTATGTATATATATATGAACATTCCTTTCATTCGACTACATTTTCTGTGCACTTTCCATTAGTGCAGGCTATTGCTAGGAGCGGAGGACGCATTACTTACCTTTCCATCAGTATAATCTCTCTGTCGACCATTTGTTGGTATAATTCGAAAACCATAGCAATCAAAGTGCAAAATTTGTATCTGCGAGTTCGCGTATTTTGCTGAGTTCTGACAGAGTATAGTCATTGAGTTGGAAGTCCATTCAATTTCTTCAGATCTTTTCGATTTGAAATTTATTTCAAATTTCGCTGATAGAAAAATTTACTATCGGAAACAAGTCACGTTAAACAAAAAATAAGGGATGTCTTTATACCTTTTATGGTGTAGTCCACGGATTTAAAAGATTTTCAGTACCAATGTGGAATTCATTTTTGACGAATTTATGGCCTAAAATTTAAAAGCTAAAAAATCAGTTGCATATATGTTATAGTGGCCCGCTCTGGCCGGTTTCGAGAAATCGTACGTATAAATCTACCTGTGCATCTGCCTACCAAGGTTGGTTTAAAAACCTGAAAAACTGTGGGACTAGTTTGCGTTCAAACGTTTTATATACTATTTCAAGTGCATCTAGAAAGCTCAGTGAAGTTGGGAATTATTAGGGCGGGATAGCCCAGTTATTATTGAATATTTAAAGCAAAATGTGTATTCCGAAACTTGAGGACATTTTCTCTACGTATGAAGTGTGTTCAAAAGAAAATTTGAAGGTTTTGCTCACTGTTTTCTTTGATTACAATGGTGTGGTGCATCATGAGTTCCTTCATGAGGAATACTACAAGGAAGTTATGCAACGTTTGCGTGAAGCAATGCGGCTCAAACGATCGAAATTGTGAATAAACAAATCGTGGATTCTGCATCACGATAATACACCAGTTCACACATCAAAGCTTATTCGTGATTCTTTTTTCTTTTTTGCCAAAAACAAAACCGTAATTATGCCTCAACCACCGTATGCACCAGATTTGGCTCCCTGCGACTTTTTCCTATTCCCAAACTAAAGAAACTAATGAAAGGATAACGTTTTTTGCCTCAATGGATTAGATCAAGTAAAAATCGAGGAAAGAGCTGATGGCCATGCCGAAAAGCGCATTTCAGAAGTGCTTCGAGTATTGGAAAAAACTTTGGTACAAGTGTATTATATCCGAGGGGATTACTTTGAAAGGGGACAAAATAGATATTTATGAATATATAAGTACTTTTCAAAAAAATTCAAAATTCACTTTTTCCATTGAACACACCTCGTAATCACTAATCTAAATATCCCCTTTTCTAATCGAGCATTGTCGATCTGAAGAACAGGCCCGAAAACGACGACCATATAATGTTTATAAGAGCATCACTAAGCGAAGTCTGCAGGAAGCTGTGCAGTGCTAAGCTGTATCGGATCTCCCAGTACCTATAATGGCACGCTATGAGAAAAGAACCCATTTCTTTCTTCACCATTCAGAAGTCCGGAAACGTTTTCCGACCAGAGCAATTTGGTCGTTGCCAGCTGCCGGTCCCCACTGTTTACGTGTTGCACATCTAGTTTCCCTGATGTGTTTGCCAGCCTTTTTGTTACAGCTTAGTTTCCTTGTCTTGGTTGATAATTAGACTCATCTGAGACCTGAGTTGGGGAGTTGGGGGTTGGAATCCGCAACTATGTCACAGTCGAAGCTGAGAATAGATTTCCGCTTTCATGGCTGCTGCTTGGAGTTTATTTTAAGTTTTTACCATCGCTTATAGTTGCTCCCAAGGTGGTTGGCTTTTTTATCGATCCTACTGCAAGTCAATCGGTGTGACCTGTCCAACCTTTCTCCTCTTCCAATGCGGTCTTCGCATCGAACTCGCCGGAGCATAAAAAATCTACATTACTTTCAACCGATTTTATTTCAAAAAATTGCTATAAGAAAACACATGTCCTCAAGGAATTATATACATAAGTTTTTGAATCACTTTTCCAACAACGCGTATACTATGTGAATGCATGCATATATGTATATAAAAAATACTTTTAATTATATGAAAATGTGATGTCACATTTTTAGCTCTGGCGTCAGGAAAATGTGCGTTGGTCTTTTGTTATGAATGCCGCCTCCGGATTCGTCGGTCCACATGCATCGTTGACTTTAGCAAAGTAAATGTGGAAATTTTCTTCTTCATATTCTTGTTCTTCTTTCTTTAGTATAGTCTCTCTGATCTTCAGTTTGAATTTTTTTTTTGGCAGCAAATTTGCGTTATAATAAAAATCGAACATACAAGACGGCGACCAATTGCATGACATAAATTGAAACGTGCTACTTAGTGAAGATGTACATATACACACTACATACCCGTACATATGTCGACATGCCGACTTGCAGATATAGCAGCCAAAAGGAGAGTGCATAGACATGACATGACAAGAAAAATATTTGAAAACTTCAATGAATTGATGAGTGAAGTTAACAACATAAAATCGCCTGCATTAAGTTTTATGGAAGACAAAAGTGAACATAATCATAAAAGTAGTTGTAACACTCTTACAAATTTCACTTTGGTCGTTATTTTTATTTCACTCTTTGGTTTGTTTTACCTCTATGACAAATAAATTTCGTATTTTATGGTTTTTCTAAGTAAATTTGAGCAGCGGTGAAACAATAAAAATAGAGGAAATTGTGATCAGTGTGACTCATGTGTGTGTGTGTTTTTTTCTGGAGTAAAATAATTACAAATTGGTGATTCACCTTTATATTCTTGATGTTCCATAGATTGTACACTTATTTTAAGTGTACATGACGAAATCAATGATATTTTACATTTATGAGTTCCTGCCTGAAAAATACCAAGAAGGTAAGAACCCTTCCTAAGGCCGACAAATTCCTTGAAAGTCTCTACCTCAAAAAAAAAAAAACAGGTCGACTCACAAATGATGATAACACTAAAAGTAATAAAAATTGTGACTTGAATGCACTTGGATTGTCCTGATGAAAGAGGATAACTAATTGGGACATTTATTATAGTTTCCTTATAAATAATGCGCAGGATTCATAGTGGTATAGAGATCGAATCCTATGATTTAGCCAAAATCCGATGTAAAGCCAGCCTTTTTAACAGTCTACATAATGAGACCGCTCTATAGTAATATATATAGTTATCCCTAATATGGTAGTCACTCCAAGAGTATATTTTACATGCAGGTCCCTTCGTATGTCGGACAAAAATCAAGACACACACCACACTTTGGAGGAGGCCGAAAATTGCCTGAGCGTTTGCGAAAAGCAAATTATGTATCTGAGAAGTGTTTCAGGACCGACCTATTCGAAAAATTCGCGTTTATAGATTTTTCTCAAATGAAATTCGTTTCTTAAATGAAAGTGGATCCATCTATTTCAAGAAAAATATATTTGTGTGGTTTAATTTGGTTAATTCAGATTATATGTTTAAATGGAATACTTTTGTGCCCTGGAAATGGACCAGGGACCGAGAAACGAATATATCGACAAAAAATAATTGTAAATGGTCTATTTAACTCTGCATCCCGTATCAATTTCTCCAGCATTAAATTGAAGAAATCACACGATAAAGAGTCGCCCTGTCTGAAGCCTCGTTGGGTATCGAATGGCTCGGAGAGGTCCTTCCCAATTCTGACTGCACTTCTGGTAATATCCAGGGTCAGTTTACATTGCCGTATCAGTTTTTTGGGGATATCAAAGTCAGACATAACACCGTAAGGGCAGTTTCTTATAGTGCTGTCGAAGGCAGCTTTCAAATCGATGAAAAGTGTTACGCATCTACTCTTTCCTCTCGAGTCTTCGCCAACTATTGGCACATGGTGAATATCTAGTCATTGGTGGATTTACCAGCCGCAAAAGTGTGACCAATCACTTTGCTAACGGATTTTTTGGATTGGGCAGATCCCACTTAGGTTCCATTCGTCGGGCATGATTTCGTCCGATCATATTCTGCAAAGGCGTCTGCGATAGCCCAGTGGTTCGCATTGCGTATTACAATTCGGAAGGCCTTGGTTCAAGTTCAAGTTCGAGCAACATCCCAGATTATAGAAAATTAATTTTTGTAATTACGATCGTCCATCGGGAGGGAATGTCAAGCATTCCGAGTGTACCTCTGACAGGAAATTAAAGCTCCTCATAAAAAGCCTTCGGCCGTTCGGAGGCGGCTTAGAATAAACTGTAAGTCACTCCATTTTTGGTTGAAAAAATCAAGGCGAAAAACACAAATTGTAGGAGGAGCTCAGCCGAAAACTTCTTCTGCGGTTACAAAGCGACAAAAATATATATATATATAAGAACGAAAAACTGACAAGTTTTTCGCCACCATATTTGAAAAGTTCTGCCGATAAGCCATCGGCTCCCGCCACTTTGCTTTTTTTAACCGGGAAATCGCTATTCGAACTTCTTGAATGGCGGGTGATAGAGCGTCTATACCCGCGTCATCGATTGAGGTTTCAGGTTAGCCATCTCCGGGTTTTTTACTTTCACTGCTATCCAGTAGACTGGAGGAGTATTCCCCCATACACTACGTGTGCTCTGGATATATATCACCACACTGTTTTAATAGAATTCTCGAACATTACACTTCTCGGCCAGCTTCTCAAGCTCTTCATACACTGTTTTCGTTTGCAAATCCGTCTCGCGTCCCTCCTTAGCTCTCGTTGTCTATCGTAACCCGCACGGGTTGGATTGGGAGGATGTGTAGAAGTTCACGCAATGAGGAAAATTTTGGAGGTTTTGGACCCACCACATAAATATCTATACTCCAATGAAACATCCACAAATGCCTCGGATAGATCCTTCAGCTTGGCAAATATTTTATACAGCGCTAGATTCTAGGAGCACCTTTGTCTAAGGCGGCACAAATTCATTTCAGCCAATATAGAGTGAAGGCGGATTAAACTATGGAGCACTACCACTGCGGTCGATTCAGTCTATTTACGAGTAATTTCTGCATAGCCTAAGTAAGGATTCGTGCAAGGGATAGAAAATTATAGCAGTAGTTTGATGAAACGATTTACTAGCAAAAAGTATTGGTAAAAATAGACGGAAATAGTCCTCTATATATAAATGTTGAATGCTACCAGGCTTACATGTGTATTCCACTTACCGTTATGAGTTTAATGCAAATTAATGTCCCACACAATTTATATTTACATGGTTTATTCGTTAAGAAAACACACAGACTTAAACCACGCTATTGTTACTCACCAAGCCTCATTATTTAACTGAAACATTGGTTAAATATTAAGCCGCTTATGCAACATGCTACGATAATAATATGAAATTTATATTATTGAGCTTATTCAAAATACCAGCGTTGGTATTGCTTTTAACACATGTATAAATTTCGTATAGGTAAGTAAACGAGTGCATACAAGTACATACAAACAGCCTCATTCATTTGCTTAAGGATTTACATAAATGTATATGTGTTTCCTTTAAGTACTTGTACATTTGAATAGCAACTTAATTACTCATCAATATCGATGAGCCGGACATAATAGCTATACATGATGTTCAGTTGTGGAATATTATATTGCAGATGCAAAGTAACTCTCAGGTCATACCAATCAGATCAGGCATTGTTGTGCTGTCATTTAACGACTTGAAGGTAACGGTAGTTGGATAAAGAAGCTTAAGTTAAATACATAATTTTAATTCCAAAATACTATGCACTTTCATCCGTACATGCACTTTCATCCGTACATATGTGAAGGGTGATCCATTTCGAGGTTCCCAACTTTTTTAAAGAAAAAAAACACAAAAAATTCAAATCTAATGGGGAATGTTTATTATCATTCTAAAGGACATTCTTTGGCATTTATTATTTTAATATTATCTCTTTCAAATGCTGGCCGCGGCTACGTCTCAGATAGTCCATCGATAGTCCATCCGTTTACTCGTTCGAGCATTTCAACTGGTAACTGGCGAATGACATGCGTGATGTTTTGCTCCAAAGATTGAATTGAAGCAGGATTGTCCGCATAGACTTAAGACTTTACATATCCCACAGGAAAAAGTGTAACGGTGTGATTTCACACGATCTTGGTGGCCAATAAACCGGCCCAAAACGTGAAATTATTTTCTCACCGAAGTGTTCTCTCAATAAAACCATTGATTGATGCGATCTGTGGGAAGTGGCGCCGAGATCACGAGCTTCAATTTTAGGCATCAAATAGTCTATTATCATGGCGCGATCACGGTCGCCATTGACGGTTACATTCTCGCTGGCATCATTTTTGAAGAAATATAGACCGATTCCACCGGCCCCCAACCACACCAACCGTTGTTCTTCGTCCCAGATGCGACAATTTTGCTTGTTTACATACCCATTGAGAGAAGCGATGTCACTTGGGAAGGTCGAGCGGCTTCAGTTCTTGCACAAGCTGTATTTTGTACGCTTTCAATTTAAGATCTCGACGTAAAATGTGCACAGTCGTTCCATACATCAGTCCGAGTTTGCGAACGTAAATTTTTGTAATAAAGTTGAATGATTTGTAAACGTTGTTCAGGCGTTAGCCTTTCCATGATGAAACGCCAAACAACACTGAACAAAAGTAACATGACAGCTTGACACGACTCAAGCGTAATCTGTCAGAAAGAGGCTATTGGAAAGATTGCATCTACTTGGATCACCCTTTATGTTTATATTCTATATGTATTTAATGGTAAAGTGATGAATGTCTACTGCATAAGTAGCAGTTAAAATACGTAGGTTTAAGTTTATGCAAATTTTAGTAAATGTGTCCAATCCAAAGGTGTAAAGTAATTATGCCCATTCCCTATAATGAATTGAATGTTGGCACTGAAAATAATAAAAAAGATTTGTTCAAATATGGGGTATTGGGTGAAAAGAAAGGTATAAATGTTTCGGCATGGCCGAAGACTGCCGTTCATTCTTGTTTAAAAAAAATCAATCTTGAGGTATATTTTCTTACCACCTTTAAATGTTTTTTTTTTCCAAAAATAAATAGTGACCGAAAATATTAATATTTCATTCATTGAAAACTAGCCCTGGTAATAATTATCAGCCAATAGATCCTATCCTTTAATTTCTTATCATTATACTCGTAAGAAATCTATATTTACTGATTTCTTCAATTATTTAAAAATATTTTAACTTTCGACTTTTCCTCACCTTATATTAACTACTTATATAGAGGTTTGGATGAATTTCAATTTTGTCCATTTTAGATTACATTTCTTTGATTGTTCCGCACACATATGTTTTTCAGCTAAATCTTTCATATTTTAAATGTTTTATGAACAATGAACGGATTGAACCTTTTCCTAGGGAATTATTTTAAAACAAAATAAGCTATCAAATTAATGAATTTCCAAAGAGTATGTTTTCGAACAAACGAAATTTCCTGTATGGCGGTTCGAAAAGTTAAAATACCAAACGGCTGTAATATGTTATAGACGTAATACCATCATATTTTAAAAAATATAAAAATTAAATAATTCTACAAAAATGCCGACAAAAATTATGTACCCAAATAACAAGTATAATTAGAAAATTTTACTTGGAATAGGTTTTAATAAAAACATATAATTAGTTTATTTTAGAATAATAGTTTTCAAAGTAATTTAATTGAAAAATTTAATTTTGTTTTCCTTTATTAGTTAACTAAAGGACACATTTTGGCATTACCTTGAAGCGTGGGTCTCGTAAAGATGGTGGCGAATTTTTGTAGTGTTATTTTTGGCTAACAAATTTCGAACAAGCAATGATCACGGAACATTCTTTTGACTCACCTTGTTCCTGACTGTGACACATGTAAACTACTTTTACCTTACTCACACAAATACAAGTACAGATGAACAGTAAAATTATGTGTGTTCGAGACGAGTGCCCAATTATAGAAATTTGTAAATTCACCTTATTTATCTCATTCGTATCAAAATTTAAAGAAAGAAGATCGTAAAATGGTCGAAATAGGACCACACTGCGATATGGTATTAAATAAGCATTCTACTGTGTGCAATGCTACTCTAATTAAGTAAATATATCAGTTCAAAGGTTCGACCAACATTCAAAATTATAGAAAAAACATTTTTTTAATTAAGGTCGCCCCTCGGAAGAAATGTCAAGCCCTCCGAGTGTATTTATGATAAACTGTGAGTCACTTCATTTGTTGGTAAAAAGATCAAAAAACGTTTCAGTTCAAAGTACTAAACATGTGTATATGCTGTATTAATCAAGGTAACCTCAAGAGACGCCAATCATTCCAGCGCCGCTCTAATATTTCTACACCACTTTTGTAGAATGATTTAAAAGGTAAAGTTTTTATAATAAGAATCATTTCCAGCGATAATCATTCGATTGAAGTTTCTTGGCAGTGAGCATTTTTTGAGGTCTTCGAAAAGTCAGTAGTCGCTGGGCAATAAATCTGGCGAACAAACTGTAATTTGAGCGATTCCTTTGATTTATGCAGTCGTTTTTTATACCTTCCAGGTAAATGAAATAGTAAATTAACTTTTGTCCGAAGTATGTAAGCACCAGAAGGAGAATAGGTAGACCAACCAAAATGTCGGATCAGAACGACGAGCTAAGTTGTCCTTATGTACGTCTGTTTGAGCGCAAACTAGTCCCTCATTTTTTGAGGTATTTCACAGGTGCATTTTACATTTACACGAACCGATTGAATCGGACCATTAAAGCATATATGTATATGACAGACTTTACAGATGTAAAATTTTAGGTCAAAACTCCGTCCAAAAAGCATCTAAGAGCGCGAAGTTTGGTATGCTAGACATATATCACACCGGTACTGAAAATAGTCGAAACAGCTATATGCAACCGATATTTCTGATATAACAAATAATATTTAATCCTAAAATGCAATACAATAAATTTGGTATGTTCCTGAAAGGTGTAATCTCTTTTTTAAGTTATTATTTTTTTATGATTTTTTTTTGTTTTTGCAATGGAATTCCATTCAAATTCTTCAATAAATATTTAAATATTTGCTTTTGATGCTATTTCCCTTTCAAGAAAATCGATGAATATTACACCTAGTTGATCCCAAAACTATGAGGTCATAACCTTTTTAGCCAATTATTGTAATTTCGAGGCTCAGCATTTGCCGTCTACGCAGATGACGATTCTTTGATGCCTGAACGATGTCATTACGTATCGACGCTAAATTTCCTATTTGTAATGTTTAAATATGGCCAAATACTGCGCAAAGTCATCAGTATGTTTTAGCTTTTGTCAACAGTGAGTATTGAAAAGAGTTTATTTTAGTCAAATGCTCGTACAATATTAATCAACATGTTCTTTTGATAGCTTCTGATAGCTTTTGACATCAACACTCTCAAACTCAGCTTTTGATTGTTCCGAAAGATTTTATTGTTTTTTCTAACTTTTTCTATCTTCAACTGTATTTTTTACTTCAAGAATCAATATAAAATTAAAGCACGATTTTACCAAGAGTTTTATATATAGCAAAAGTAGTATCACTCTTAACTCAACATTTCAAAAACTACTCGTATAAGTAGAAATTTGCCAGCTCTCTTTTGAGGGTTAGTATAAACTGGAAAAATGGTGAAGGCTATAAAACCATATGTAAAGATGCCGTCAGACATAGCAATTATCACTCAATTCATATTTAGTTCACGAATTTTTCTGTAAAAAAACTTATCCCACTATCCAATATGAAAGTGGGAATATTTTTGACGAAACAGTGTTCGATCTAATTAAAAACAGCAGAAATAGCTTACCGCAGTAGTAAGCTGAGTTATCAGCATGATCGAAGTCATTGGAAGGGAACAGTCAGGTAGCATGAAAAACGTAAAACTGTACATTATTTAGATTTCTGAAATAAAGCACGACCAAGAAAATTGTTATATTTTCCATATTTACTTACACAAAATCCATAGGTAGATGTCCTCGTGATGCAGCTTATAACAAGGATCTGAAACCTCGTATGAGATTTGAAAAAATTCACAACTATCTCTAGAATTATACTTGCACCTATTATATTCCTCTAAATACTGTTAACTAAGAGCCGGCATCCCCAATACCACATGATGGCATCCCAATAGCTTGCCGCATCCACTAAATTGAGTGCGGATGCATATTAATCTCTCACCAAAAGCTCCTTACTGCTGCTACTACTACTTGTAGCAACAAATTATCCATTAATGTCTAATACAATGTACCAGTTTCAAAATATATATCTATAAGTATGAGCATATATGTAAACTGAATACTCTTTGTGCGCACGTATGTAAAAGCTCCTTGCTACGCTTAATCTACACTATGTATCTGCCATCCAAATAGTACCAATGCACTTTATCATTATGGACTTTGGGCGGGCACTTTGCCTCGTGCCGACTAAAAGCCATGTTTTGGCTAACGAACGACCGGCAACATTAACATTATCATCAATAAATGGATTTGCTGAAATATTCTAGGCATAACAAATCATTGATTTAGATACTTCATATATACATAAATACAATATATACCTACAAGTGATAGGTTTGCATCTACTAGTGGGCACACAAATATGGAACTTTACACCTAATGGCCTATTGAACTGCTTCGACTAAGTGTGGATAGACTAAGCAAGTCCCTTTGAAAGCACACAAGCCAGCAATGAGCGTGTGCCTATTTGACCTCCTCTACTGCCACACACAATATTATCGATTGCTGATCTTTTTGGATTAGTGTTACAATAGCTTGCTGTGTACCTAAAGTATAAAGAACACAGCGTACGAGTAGTGAGGGTAGCGATAGCGTCATAGCTAATAGCAATATACATATGTATATCGTATGCTGAGCCATTTATTATGAGACATTTCCGATGCGCCGCCAAATTTGTCCACCGAAATTAATACGTACAAAGAAGTGTTTTTGGGTTTACTGGATCGGTTGTTGTTTTTATTGGTTTTGTGCTGCTAAACTTCTAACTTAATTTTAGCGCCTATTTGTGATATAATATTATTGGCGTATAATATTTATCGTCGGATTTGTCTGTCGCGCCAATTCACAAGACACAAGCCTGGCAGAAAAAAATACATAAAAATTAATACATAAGGCATATTGTAATAAAATAAAATAACAAAAGAATAAATAATTAAAAAAAAAAATTACATCAAATAAAACTAAATAAATTAGAATAATAAAAATTACATGAAATAAAAAATTATAATACGAAATAAACTGAATAATATAAAATAATGTAAAATTAAAAAGAATACAACAAAATAAAAAATAATTAAAATATAAATAAAATAAGAAAACGTAACATAAGGTAATATAAAGTAAAGTAGTAGACTAAACAATATAAAATAAAACAGATTCACTTAAAATAAAATAAATTCAATTCAATAAAATAAAATAAGATAAAACTAAAAAAAATAAAGTATAATAAAGTTAATTAAAATAAACACAATTAATTAAAAATAGAAATAAAATAAAATAATAAAAAAATTTATATAAAAATAAAACGATATAAATTAAAATGAAATAAAATAAAATAAAGTAGAATAAAATATATTAAAATAAATACAATTAAATCAAAATAGAAGTCAAATAAAGTAATAGAAAAAATTTATTAAAAACTAATAGAAAAAATTTATACAAAAATAAAACGAAATAAAATCAAATAAAATAAAATAATATAAAATAAAATAAAATAAAAAATAAAATAAAACAAAATAAAATAAAATAAGATAAAGCAATAAAAAAAATAAAAAATAAAAATTTATAAAAAAAAATTAAAAAAAAAAAATTTTAAAAACTAATTTAATAAAATAAACTAAAATAAAATAACATAAAATAAAATATATAAATAAAATCAAACAAAATAAAATAAAATAAGAAAAACAAAAAGATATAAAATAAAATAAAATAAAATAAAACAAAATAAAATCAAATAAGATAAAGCAAAAAAAAAAAAAAATAAAAATAAAAATTAAAATAAATAAAATTAAAAAAAAAAAATACGTAAAAAATAATTAAATTAAATAAAATAAAATAAAATAAAATAAAACAAAATAAAACAAATTAAAAAGATTGAATAAAAAAATAAATGAAATACAATTTATTTAAATAAATATAATTAAATACAATAAAAAAAGGAAAACAAAATAATATTATAAATCAGATGAAATATATTAAAATAATATAAAATATCATATAATCCAATAAAATAAAGGAAAATAAAGTGAAAGGAAATAAAATGATATAAAAATTAAATACAATTAATTAAAATTAACATAAATTAACATAACATAAAATCAGTTCAAATATAAGGAAATAAGAATAAGTTTAAGGAATAAAAAAAATCAGAATAAAACAAAATAAAATCCAACTTCTCTATGGCCCTCCTTTGCTTTAATATTTTTTTGTTTCAAACATTCCAAATTCATCGTGCTTATTGTCTCTGATTTGCTTACTTCGTATGGGGTCACACTTCAACAGCTTTTTAGAAATGTGTGCAGATAAATAAATTTTGAGCCTAAGTCATCGCCTTATGCGTGTTTATCCCCTATAATGCTTCGATATTTGTATGCCCTCCTTCGAATGCAATAATCTGTAAATATTGTCTACTTAAACATATCAACGTGTGTGTTTTCTCTTTCTTTTTAGTAAAAACACACATCCTTGTTTTCCTATAAACCATAATATAGCGTCTTTTTGTACAGTTTATTGTATTTTATCCCACACTCAACTTCATGTTTCGATTTCCTCTTTCCGCTCGCTCGGGCATGCAAAAGTTTTCAGTTTAATTCGGGCTTATTTCAGTTTATCTGCTTTCACTTACTCATTCATACATTCTTTCTTCACTTGTCTGACTTTTCGTGAACTTAATCGCTTGTTTGAGTATTCTAAATTATAAGCCAAATTATTTTTATTATCAAGTGACATTATCCTTTTGTGTTGTGTTAGCTTCATTTTGTTGGTTTATCTACATTTCTTGAAGCATGACGCTATGGCCTTGTTGACGCTTGTCCTTAATGCGCATTTAGTCGGCTCAAATTTGTGTCCGTTTAGTGGTCAATTTAGTGGTGCCGAACAGCAGTTAAATAAATCCTGGAAAATATGTTTACACTTACACATTAGGTCATGTATATACATATACATATGTCCGGGCAAATATATGACCACACATTTATACATATATAAACTGAAGTTTCTTGAGACCAAGTAAGCCAAACATTTCAATAAAAATATTAGATACAACTACTATGTTACTATGCTCAGGGTTTGCATTCTAGCCAGTTCAACAACAACCAAAGATATATAATTAAAAGAAAAATAGTTTACTTACTTACGACTTAAAATTCTATTAATCCTATTATGAATAATATAAAAATTTCGCTCGAATAAAATTGTAATTTTTTTACTTAATTCTGATCTTCCGAATATAGAAGGAGAGCTTATTTTTGGGTATACTCCTTCGCGATCAAATACAAACAAATTACAATTATTAATTTTATGTCGTTTTTTAATTTGCTTAGCTAAAATTTAATATTTATTCAATTATTATTTTGGCTCACATATAACTTTTATTTTTTAGAATTTTTCTGATTAAAAGTTTAATAAATAATTTTTTTTAGCAATATAATATTCCTTTATGCTGGTTGTTTATATTATAAACAAATATAAATTTTTTTTAGCAATATAATATTCCTTTTTGCTGGTTGTTTATACTATAATAGGCGGCCGCGATAGCCGAGAGGATAGCATTGCGTACTGCCATTCGGAAGGCCTGGGTTCGAACCCAGGTTCGAGCAACATCAAAAATTATAGAAAATAAATTTTTCTAATTGCGGTCGCCGCTCGGCAGGGAATGTCAAGCCCTCCGAGTGTATTTCTGACATGAAATATAAGCTCCTCATAAAAATCCATCAGCCGTTCGGTGGCGGCTTAGAATAAACTGTAGGTCCCTTCAGTTGTTGGTAAAAACATCAAGACGCAAAACCACAAATTGGAGGAGGAGCTCGGCCGAAAATCCCTTCACCGGTTACAAAGCGCCAAAAAAAAATATATATATATATATTATACTATAATAAGGCATTTAGTGCTTTTATCACAAAAATTTTATTTTGGCCACTTTTGCTTACTGGGCTAAGAAGTAAACAATTATAGTGAATGTCTATACCTCATCAGATATATTTAACTATGTACTTATATATATTTCGTTCACGCACAATGTGGTTTATGAACTTAACTGTAGATAGCTTAGTTTCAGCACTTTTATAATTTTTATGTGGTTTTCTCGAATTTAGAAAAAGAAGTGTTTAAGGAAATTTTGTTTTTAATTCCATATCTTATATAATTTAAGACTTTAAATATAAAATTATAAATTTAAAGGTCATCAATTTCGAGATTCTTTAAAGAAAAACACAGAAAATACAAATTTAATGGGGAATATTTATTATCATTCGAAAGAACATTCTTTGTCATTTATTTTGTGAGGATTATCTCTTTCAAATGTTGGCCGCGGCTACGGCTCAGATGCTCCATCCATTAAGTCCAATTTTCACTGACTCGTTCGAGCATTTCGTTTGTTAACTGGCGAATGACACGCGTGATGTTTTGCTCCAAGGCCAAGGATTACGTTATGTTCTCATGAATCACTTCATCCAATTTTGCTTGTGTATATACCCATTGAGCCAGAAATGGGCCCCGACGCTGAACAAAATTTGGCTCGAAAACGTCGGATCTTCTTGGAACTTTAAAGAGCCCATAGAGCGAAGCGATGCCATTTGGGAAGGTCGAGCGGCTTCAGTTCATGCACAAGCCGTATTTTGTACGCCTTCAATTTAAGATCTCGACGTAAAATGCGCGAAGTCGTTCCATACGTCAATGCGAGTTGCTACAATCGGCGCCGAATCGACACTCCACGATCTTCGTGTACATCCTCAGCTAAGGCCGCTATATTTTGGTCTTTGGTCTATTCGGTCGAATGTTATCCAATAATCAATGCTGGGCCTCAAGATGGGCGATGGTGTTGCGAATAGTACGCTCAGCAGGCCGATTATGTTGACCATAAGTTGAGCGAAGACGCGAAACACATTCTTTACAGAACGTGAATTTTCGTAATAAAGTGTATGATTTATAAACGGTATTCAGGTATAAGACTTTCCATGATAAATTACCAAGCAATACTGATCAAAAATAACATGACAGCTTGAGACGACCCACGCGTGATCTGTCAAAAAAGGCTATCGGAAAAAGTATTTCGATTTGGATCACACTTTATAAAGAGGGATTAAAATAAATTTAATTATTGAGAAACTAAAGGAAAACTTTTGTTGCATATTTTTCTCTAATTTCCCTCCGCATGAATAATTTCATTCATTTATCTACTTAATCCAAAACGCTATTTTCCAAATCGGAGATTTTCAACAGAGCAGCCTTTTCGTTAAAGTCAAGTCAATGAAATGAACTATTAGAATCGTTTTCGTAGTTACAAACTAGTAAAGTGTTAAATGGGAAAAACATTTTACTAGTTTATAACAAAGAATTGAGCTTGGTTTAAGAACGCTTCCTGGTAAATTTGTTCCTTACAGAAGGTTCTCTAAAAATTAAATCATCATGATCGATATCTAACACATTATTTTCAGCATCGTTTTATTTAAATTTTTAAGAAGTAAGTTCACGAACGAAAATATTCACTATAAATTTACCACAGTTATTTATGTTCATAAATTTTTAACGTCAGAAGTACTGTAGAAATCACTGAAGCAATTTTCGCCTGAGCTGTATTTTCAGCAAAGGGAGTGACCGATAGTTTATTCTAAGCCTTCATCGAACGAAAAGGTTGACATTTCCTGTCAAGGGGCGACCGCAATCAAAAAATGAACTTTTTTTAATTAAATCACTTTTCTGGCCAGAACTCGATCCCGTGATCTTCCGCATTGTATTACACACTGCTAACCAATCAGATATTCATATGCCTTTCGTTGCATTTGTGCAATTATTGTCCAAAAGCATGAAATTAAACATGAAAAGTTTAAATACAAACTTTCAAAGATATATAGTTATTTTTCGTCGAGCTTTTTCCCCTTTTTTGTTTATTATTTCAGGTCAGAAATATGGTCAGGCGAGTGACGGTTACTTTAAAATAAATTTTCTAAAATTGTATATGTTTATCTGCTCAATTTACCAATTGTCGTATGAAGAAGCATATCGAATTGATTAGTTGGTAATATCTGTGAAGGGGGGACACCTAATATAGCATTCTTCGAATTCAACCAGTGCAAGCACATGTCCGAGCTGTCCAGAGTACTCAGGTATTCTGACGCAGTTCAATCCTGGTTATTATAGCATACTAAAATCCTACTGACTCAATTCCGACATACTCAAAATATGTCCAGTGCAGTTACACTTAATACTAACCACCAATTTATTCGTTAACTTAAATCGACTCAACTAATACTCCTTTAACTTTCTAAGCAAATGCTTCCATGACTTTCCATAGAATAGTGAATAGTTACGAAAGCTTGGTTACATAAATAATCTTTAATAATTGAAGCCTTAACGTTTGTGGCTCTTTAATGAACCTTTATCATAACGATTTATAAAAAGAATAATTACTGGTGACGGAAAAAATATTGTTTCCAATATAGTAGTTCGAAAATGACCCCGAACTAAGCAAGAGGATGCGGGACCTATGTCACCCATAGCCAATATATATCAAAAGATAGATTGAAAGGTTACAGTCTATTTTGAATTGCTTACAAGAAGCCAAACTATATATTTAAATGTCTGTCGCCGGCATCTATCATAATTAAACGATGATATTAAAAAGGACTCCATGAACTGGTTAGTTGAAAAGATGTGATTTTTCATCACGGCCACTACCCACATCTCTTTGATAGCCCGCCAAAGCTTAATAGATTCGAATTAGGAACTGATGTAACACTTACTCATAATCATAAGGTTACTATTTGTTTCGTGATATTTTTCAACTTATCGTAGGATAGCATTCAACGAAATGGTCAATATAGCATTATATAGTATTATTTGTCGTTAATATCTACAAATAGATTTGGTTTAAGAAGTTTGAAAAAATTGGACATATATATATACATTGGGAACGACTGAGATTAATTTTTTCTCTCTTGGTTTTTAATACAGGCGTTTAGTGTTTGTTCGAAGCTTGAGCCTTTTCATTTCAAAAATAAAGCCTCAAAAGAGCCAAATGGCTTCTTAATAACCAAAGTAGATTAATACTCATTTGCTCCTCAAAAAAACTTAACTTCCTTATACGTTTTCCACACATATTTTAAAGACATACAGAAAGCAACGGCTTATATAAAACCGCCTCCGAACTGTCGATAGTTTTTAATGAGGCGCTTTTTATTTTATTTTAAAAATACGCTCTGAGGGTTTGAAATTCACTGCCGCGGACCGACCATCATTAGAAAAAGGAATATAAAAAAAAGTTTCTATATGGTTGTTATGGTTGTTGGTCGGGCCAGAACTCGCAGTCATGACTTTTCATGGCAGTGCGTACTATTTATAACTCTACTTTTGCGGCCGATAACACTGATACGAGAAAACTAGTCACATTTTTCATATCAGCTCTTATTTTTTATTTTTTTCAATACCAAGTATGCAGAATTCAAGCGAATTACCGTGTCATTAATCGGTTTCCGTTGATCTTTCATTATATACTCACCACATATGTAACAAAACTTATCAGGATCGTTAATGCAAAATCTCGACTTACTTGCCATACTAAATTTATGCGATTAATGTCATAAAAGTCGTTATAATATTGACTGATTTCGAATAAAACCGGAAAAAAGTTAAAATAAGAATCGTAGGTAAACCAGAACTGTCAGCTGACATCTAGTAGCAGCAATGTAGTTCATACTACCTACCTTACCGACTACAGATGTGAAAAGAGCTGCACCAAACCAACAATTTTTTTTGTAGGCCAGTGTAATTATTTCAGTGGCTATAAATCTACAATTACCTACATATATAATACACATATATATTTTAGAAACCGGGAAGAAAAGAGCTTTTCTTAAATTTTTAATCGCTTTGCAATGCCAGGTATAAGAGCCTCCAAAGAGTTATCAATTTAAGTTATTTGAGGAACAGTTCGGCAAAAGCAAGTCAGAGTCATTGATAAAGGCGTTCAGTCATTAGACGCTTATTACTGCGCTTTTCTTGGAATGAAGTTGTTGGCCATAAAGACATGAAAACGTCCTTCCTTTTCATGATGCGTAATGTACACAGGTTTTGAATAATAATCTAATAAAACATCAAACTTTCGCTAAAATCAAAGCAATTATATACGATAACAAATTTACAATACATTTTTGACAACGTTTGCATTTTTAAGCAAATACAGAGCTTGAAAAAAACCTGTTCTGGGAAACGTATTGGGAAAAATAGTCCAATCTTCAATTCCTTATAAAAAATGAGTAAGTGAAATTTAATTTTTTGAGAAAAGCTCAACCTTCAATACTGCACAGTTCCGATACAAGAGGGCTATCAATATTCTATATTTCAGACACATGCATTATGAAGATATTAATCAAATTAGTTTTCGTCTTCAGATTCGCCAGTAAAATAGTTATCCAGCGTACAAATATTTGTACCACAATTTTCGTTACTGTTAATTGCTCAACTTTTTTATATTTAATAAATTTTCGGAGGTTTACATCTTTGTTTTTATTTATTTCTTTTAAGCTTCCACTTCCCGTAATTTTCCAATAATAATTTTTCACGCAGTAACTAGTCGTCGCCAGAAAATTGAAAGATGTTGGTCATACGTCGAAATCTACCCAAATGATACCAATACAAATTACCTACTACATTCCCTTAAAGGAAATTTTATTCAGTAGTAAGCCTTTTTTAGCTTTACAAGAACCAAAAAAAAAAAAAATTAAAGTAACGAAGCCTGAAATAGGAACATGCATTCCCTTTCTAGGAATATTTAAAGCTATGTTGTACTTGCTAGCTTTCTACGCAAGGAGCAAATGAGGGTTAAATTTCAAATATTCCTAAGGAAATAGTAACCCCTTGCACACAGTGTTAGCATTTAATTATCTAAAAACAATTTCGCTACTAAATCTTTAACAATTTTCGTGATTTAAGTACATGTATTTGAACTTTATATTAAACTCACAAGAATCTCTTGAAAATGTCAAAAAAAACTTTTGTATCTTTTCAGCCGGAAATTTCTACTTGATTTCTACACATTTTTATCTGGACTTCTTAGCTTTCACTTTTCACTAAGCATTTGTTATACAACAAACGAATAGATAGCTTAAGGACATACATACATAGGTATGTGTAGGATCTTGGCTGTCTTGTTGGATTTTCATGCATCAAACTGTCCATTTCTATTCCTATCAGAACAAATTTGATTTTTAAGAGCTACTGCATATATGCATCATATTTGTATGTAAACGAGTTGTACTGATCATTGTTAATCGTAATTTTTGTTGGTGTTAGCTGCGTGATGTTTGTTGTGCTTGTTGAAATGGCCAACGCTTTGGGCTATACAACGATATATGTGTTGATTGCTTGTTTCTTCATTTCAACAGATGATATCATTTGTACGCTTATGTACGCGCATGTGTGCTCATATAACAGCAATTACAATTTTTCACATTTGTCCCGTTTTTATACCCATCATGTACATGAAATTTTATACTAACTTTGGTCCGAAGTATGTAAGTACCAGAAGGAGAGGAGATAAAGCCACCAAAATTTATAACGATAGTTTCAGTATGAAAAGCTGATTTGATTTAGGTATGTCCATCTGTCCGCTTACCCATCTCCATCTATCTGAACGCGTAGTTTGCGTTTTATTATTTTTACGTAAATTAGGTTGCGGGCGTATTTTTGTAATGTATTTATTAGTTGTCAGAATCCGTTATAACCGATTTGTTGAAATATGTGGTTTTGGATCATAATAGATCAGTAATGCATCTAAGAACATGAAATTCGATGTTCCAAACAGATATAATGAACTAAATTAGTGCTGAAACTCATCGAAATCACAGTACTGTATAACATAGTATAGCCTCCATACACCCGATTCATTAGATATGACAAAAATCCGTCAAAATAACTTCCAGCAGTGTGAAATTCGGTGTGTTCCATACGTAAAATTAAGTATATATTAGTTCTGAAAATCAATGAAATCGAATTTTGCAATAAAGTTTATAGGTTCATGAAAGGTATAGAGACTTCGGCATGGCCGAGACAGCACTTATTTCTTGTTTTATTTTTATTTTGTGTTTTCATTTATCTCACTGCAGTTTTCTTTGGTGAGTTTTTCACTTTCCTTTTTGCTCCTCACTCTTTCGTCCGCTCGGTTGCTATCTTAATTTCATGTCTTACATATTTCCTTTCTCATTTTATTTGTAATATTTTTTTCGCTCAGTGCATACTTGGGACTTGTGCGTATGAAATGAAAATGACTATTTGGACAGGAAGCTTTTGTCTATTGCATTTCGCATTCGTTTGGTGCTTCTGTAGCTCCTGTTCCTTTTTTCTATCGTCCTCACTAGCGTGCACAATAGCGGAAAAACGGAATGGGCAAAAGTTTTCTGAAACAAGGAGTATAGGCATCTGCTGTTCTTTGAAAATTTCAATTCTTCAGTTTTATTATTGTTTCTTTCTTTCTTTTTCTTTTTTACTTTTTCTTTTATCTTTTCTTTTACTCAGCACTTGCAATTGTTTCAGCGTGTTACTCTAAACCCATTTTGTAGATTGTCATATTCGAAACGGAAATTGTCGCAAGTTCTTAATGAAACTTTCATGAACTTCCGTTGTAGTTGGTGAAGTGCTGTTATGGCATTAGTATTTAAGTTGTCTGTTTTTATTGTTGTTATATGTGTTAGTGCTTTTTTTCATTCCTTCATATGTGTTCTCGCCTTCGTTTTAGTATCTTTATCTTTTTTAGTTTCACTATCTTGTTTTCGTTTTGTATTCAGGGTTTTATGACAAAGCTTTTCCAACCAAATGGTCGCATTCTCATTTTGTGTTTGTGACGATACTTTTTTATCCACTTCCCGTGAGCTTACTGGCTTTACTCATTTCTTTAAGGAAATGATACACTTCACTAAGGATGTAGATGGTGCTTAAAGTTAAAAGTGTACAAGGAAGATATAGTTGAAATAAATTGGATATATAGAGAACTTGTTAAAAATAATTAATGTTTTCATTATTAAATGCATTTCTATCAGTCAAATCTACCCAAGGTCAAAATCCACCATTTTTACATTGGAAAAAAGGGGTTAGAAGTGTTCTTCATATAACGAAGTTCTGCATGTGGAAAGAGTTGTATTTTTAAAAAGTTATGCAAAATTTCTTATGTTATATATGTCAAGTTTTTCAATTTTATTAGTTTTAACATTCCTCAAACACTGTTTCTCTTACTCGAATAGATAATAGTTTTAAAAGTGGTTGGGGTTCATAAGAAATACTTTTAAATTAAAAATTTTTTTTTCTCATTTAAATAAACTACATTAACTAAGACACCAAATCGTTGTATTTTCTGTCAAAAAGTACCGGAAATTTAAAATGTAAAAAGACCTTACCTAGGCTCAAATGATCTTTCCGAGATGTTAGTTTGAGTCGATGGAAGACATTAATTGAAATTCGCGGCGAAAAGTGAAGCAGAACTTGAACATTGTAAAGAAGCTAAACGACTAATCAGCATTGAAGTTAACATCTGTATAGGATAAAATTGTACCAACTTGGTAACAATTTTGGCAATCCTTTAAGGTGGGCCTTTTTGAATGAATTGTAGGGAAGTTTTTTTAAGGATATTCGGTGGCAGCAACGGTTGATCTCTTCATTCGGACTATCGAAGTGTTGGGATGGCCGTGGTGGCAGCAAATGTAGCCAGTGAATAGGTGATAGGTAAAATAAGCAAAATATCTGCTGAAATTTTTTCAAGAAATGGAAATTATTTACTCATCAGTTCCAATTAATACAGACAAATTGAAAATGATTGAATATTTGAGTGAATGAGATTTACCAACTGTTCGAGTTCAAAGACTTCAGTTCCACCATTAGAAAGTTATAAATTTAAATATATATTTAAAATCTCAAGTATAAATGAATATAAAATACAAAAATTAAAAAATGTTAATTTAATGGAAAACAGGAATGAATGTCAGTGTATTTATACCTTTCATACACATTTCAAATTTATTGCAAATTGCAAAATTCGATTTGGATGATTTTTAGTCAATATAAACATGAATTTACATCTGTAGAATACTAAATTTTACGCTATTAGATTTTTTATTAACAGATTTTTGACCCAAAACCTCATATCTGAACAAATCGGTTTGATTTCAATAATTTTTAGTACCAATGTGCGGGTCCTAATTTCATGCTCGTAGTTTCTTTTTTAATTTAAATTTAATTTTTCGCCAAATCCTCACATCTGAACAAATCGGTTTATGTGAACTAAATATTTTATCCCTCCGATTTAGATGATTTTTGGTACCGATTGGCAAATAATTATGTGTGTTTAGTATACAAATTTTCACGTCTTAGGTTTTATTTTGACAGATTTATAACCCAATTTTTCAAATTTTAAATATCGATCGTATATATGCTATCCTTGTCCGATCTAGCCGGTCCCAGCAAATGATGGTTTAAACGTAAACGTGTATCTGCCTACCGAGTTTGGTTGAAATATTTCAGAAACTGACGGACTATTTTGCGTTCAAACAGATAGATGGACATGACAAAATGAACTCAGCTCGTTATTGTGATACGTTCGGTATAAATTGATGGATTTATCCCTTCTTCTTTTTGGCATCTGCTTACGTACTTGTTTACGTGTAAAATAAATTATTGGATATCTGATGTTCGGTTTGCCGAATCCATTTAGTAAAATTAGAAAAAGGAATTATGCTTGCAAATCCTGTCATTTGATACGAATTGAAGTGGTCCATAGGATAAAAAGGAAACCCATACATAAAAAAAAAATTTTTTTTTGGCTTCGAATCCCAATTTTTGTTTAAGTAATATACCGTTATCATCGTTATATTGCCCAATATTCTCGAAAAAGTAATGATAAAATAAAGCATATAAATGCAACTGAAATATTTAAGCATTAAATTGGTTTTGAAGGTATTTGAAAATATAGTAATATGTTGAAGTTAAATAATAGATTTGGCATCAGTTCCTTGCCAATTTGCCTCTCATAATTTTTGACTTATTATCACACCCCTAAACCTCTGTAGTCATTATGATGGTGCTTTACGCCTTTGCGAATGCTTAATTCAGGGCACTTTTTCTTGATTTTATGATTAGTTGACAGTAAACATTTGAATCAATAGTTCAGTTTCTTCCACTGGAAACCACACTTTAGATATTACTTGCGGGGTAATTTTCAAGGTCAATGATCGTTTTTGGACTACTTAATCAAAGACAATCAAGTTTTCATCACTCGTTATGATTAAAATGTATCATATATACGATTCATATGCTATTGCGTTTGGTGATGGTGATTTGCCAGTTGGACAGTTGTTAGAAGACCAAAATAATTTGTCAAATACTGATTCACTCAAAGTTCTTTAACAAAAAATCCTCGCAATTCGAAAGGAAAAGTATGAGGAAAAATGCATTAAAACTAAATTCATTCATTCATTCATTAAATGTATTTAATTCTGATGAATTTTTGATATGCTTAAAATATGATAAGCACCAAAGTGCTATGTGAATTCCATATTGATGAATGCTGCGAACCAAGCCAAGAAACAATAGTTCTCAACATAAATACATATTAACACACAAAACCATTAAAGATCTTTCTAGTGGGAGCAATTACATTAAAACAATGGGATAATCTATTGACGTATCAACAATTAAAGTAAGCCAACATCATGTCGACACAATTTAGTCAAACGAAAGTGTCAGTTGGCAAAAGCCAAGGTGAGAAGAGGAAGTATGGTGAAGGCGGGTTGCATGACTGCATAGCGAATGAAACTTTTTTAGCTGTTATTGTAGCGAAAGAAACCGCATGTGACAACACGAATTAGCCAAATAGTAAATAAATGCATACATACAAACATCAACGAACAGCCAACGCTAGAAACAACCTGCAAACAACGCGAGTACTCCATGCAAGCATGAAATATATACTGCACGCGGACAATAGAGTAATCCAAAACCAACCACAATGCATACAAAAATATGATCCTCAAATAATTGCTCGTACAGCTCGCTTTTTTAAGTGTTACATTTATAAAGCAAACTATTTTATTGTAAGGTGTTATTGTATTGGAAGGTCGTGACCCACAGTTCAACATGTGCTGAAGAATTTTAAGAAAAATTATAATTTTTTAAATGCTGTTAGCAAAGGCAGGAAGAAAATTCTAACTGCAAGGGAAGAAAGAAACGTTTTGTGAATGGTGCTATCGGGACCGGAAATAAGTGCCCCGAAACTCGCTGTGAAGTTTGAGAAAAGTTTTGTACCATCGGTGAACCCTAAGCTATTCGTAATTTGTTGCACAGTAGAGAATACCGATGCAAAAACCCATTCACTTCAACCAAAAATGCTGCAAAATGATTACAGGTATGGCAAGGACTATTTTAAAACAGCTGAATTTTGAACGCAAATCACATTTGTGGACGAAAAAAATTTAACCAAATTCAAAGATCGCTATGTCGAAGGAAAATTTAACACCGTCAGTAAATCACTGTGGCGGTAACGTCATGATATGAGGTGTCAAGGCTGCAAATGGAGTTGAAAATATTGTGTTCGTAGAAAATCAATGTATAAATTGCAATATCTGTAAATTAAAAAAAAAATTAATTAATTAAAAGAAAGTGCAGAAAAATTGGGAATTGTGTGTCAATTCGTGCTTGTATAAGATAAAGATCCGACACACAACTACAATTTAATTAGAACTTGGTTGCTCTACAACTGCAAATTCGTTCTGGCACATTTTCCACAATTCCAAGATCTCAATCCAATTGAGAATTTGTGGGATTTGTTGGAACGGAAGTTGCGAACACACGACATTTCTTCTAAGGACAATTAAAAAATATTATTTTGGAGGAATTGAGTAAAATATCACTCGAATATACCATTAAGTTGGTTTCATCAATGAAAAATCGCTTAAGTGATGTTATTAAAGCGAAGGGATAATAGTTATTGAAGTTTTTTATATACGACAAACATTTTGTTTTTGTTATTAAAGCTTTTTTTTGAGATATAACCTTTTTTTTTTAAACTTACCCACTGTATGGGCAATTTTTTGATGCAAAGTATTTTAGTTTGCGGATGTGTTCTATGTATTTGCAGGCGTTTTGTGTACCAGCAGAACTCACCACCAAACGAAACTGACTCGGTTTCAGTTTAACATATTTTCTGTAAACGAATATAAAACTTATTGCGCAATTGTAAATTATTACAGTGATTGGGATCGGAAACACACGAAGAATGGTCGTGCTGCGCTAAGATGGTAGAAACATGACCTGGTCCAATGGTACACGCAGAAGAGTATATTTGTAGGTACTCCAATGGACCATATGGTCCACAAATATTTGTAGGGCAACGATAAAAACAAGCACTCATATTGTGTGTAGTGGTGCAAATAGCTGCCAACTTGTGGCGTAAAAGTACAAAAACCTTAATAAAAAAAAGAAAACAAAACCAAAAATAAACAAAATGGGTCTTTTGTATTTCTCTATTGGTGCATATGTGTTTACGTGCACGTGTGATTGTATTGACGAGACAAAGGCAGAGGAAGTGGTCCCTTTGAGTACTCCGGTTGCATGTTGCATCAGCCACCATCACCCCTCTCGTGGACAGGACTTTTTTTAAAACTAAGTAGAACCTGAAAATCCGCTGACTGCTGTCGTCGGCTTTCTTTCAGCTCCGACGGAAAAGTGAAAGCCATATCAACAACAACATTAACAGTTATAATGTAGATTTACAACAAAACAATGCAGTTTTATGCTTCGTTAAATTCGCTGTGTAGGCACACAAGTATAAGTACTTATATGAGCCGTTATCTATGCATGGATGTTTGCATGCGTATATGCATGTATGTTTAGGCTCTCATATGTGTATACATATATAACTATACGCTATTTCCTTTGGATATTTTGTCCCTTTTGCCGCGCGTTGCATTGCAAGTCGCTTAAATTGTTGTTTGCCATTGCTATTGCCGCCAACTTGCCAACATAATTGTTGCAAGCGCCAACAATACTAAACAAAAACAACAACAAAAGCAGCAGCAACAATACTAACAATAACAAATACATTGTTGTAACTTAGGCAAAAGTTTTGTAAGGACAAAGTTTTGCACTCCACACTTCAAAATGTGTACTCGTTGACGTTGTAGTTGTTGTTGTTGGCTGTTCGCCTTTGGTTGGCAAGTTGTTACTCCTAGAGTTTAGCATTGTGCAGTGGCTTTTTTAACTGCTTACCGCTATTGCCAAGCACTACTGCTTTTGTCGTTGCTCCTTCTGCCACTCCTAAAATTTATGTGTACATATTTAAGTAAGCACATTGATTATAGTAAATGGTAACTTTTTCTTGGTCTAACACTTGCCATAAACACACACACATGGAAATGGAGGTGAAGAGCCTAAAGTAGAAGGCAGAAATAAACTGAAATAAGAAACAATTATGTCTTTGGTTATGCCCTTCACGAAGTATAGTTTTAATAATTTTCCGCACAGGGATATATTTTTTATTTAAGGGCATTGATTATATACCGCTTTAGGAAATAGTTGGTAGAAATTATTGTCTCAATAATCACTTATATCGATAAAAGAAATAAATAAAAATTCATAATCACAACTGCCAGAGGGTTAATGAAGAAAAACAGAATTTGACAACCCACTATGATGTACTCAACGTCTCATTAAACAAAATTTTATATTTGCTCGTTTAAGAAAATCTGGATAGCACAACAACAAATCGAAAAGCCAATGTTAGTCAGAACTTATGAAACGATGCCTGTCGTAAAAAGTTCGATAAAAGGATGTGGTGATCTTTTTCCGGGATCGGGCCTTCTTCACCATACACCTAGAACAGACCCGTGAGAAAAGAAGCGACACACACACTCCCGTTGTCGATGCCAAATCTTTTTATAAAGTATATTTTTCATATTGACACATCAAAATACTATCATTTATATCACCTTCTAAAATTTCATGAGATATGTTTCAAATTAATGTAAAAAAACCGAAACATACGATTTTCAAAAACAAATGGGAAAATCACTTGATTGGTATCTTCAGTACCCTCTTTTCTTAGTAAAAAGAAGCAGCACACGGAAAAATGATAGATCGAGTTACTTGAGAAATATAACCATTAAAACAACTTAATAAGCACTTGAGTCTACTTGGACCCCATGATGCCAGTTAAGTATTAAAATACCCTGAATGAAAAAAAGGTTCTATAAAATCTTTTGAATTTTTGTAGTTATTTCTTCCCAAAGCCGACTGTAGGAGCTGGTGATGATTTAATGATCAGATTTTATATATTTCTTCGCGCAGAACCTTTGCTTTCAACTTTAGTTATCCCATAATTGCCTACTTTTTAAAGAAAAAAAAAACTCAAAAAATTCACATGTAATGGGGAATGTTTATTATATTTCGAAAGAACATTCTTTGGCATTTATTTTTTGAAGATTATATCTTTCAAATATTGGTCGCGGTTTCGTCTCAGATTGTCCATCCATTGAGTCCAATCTTCGATGAATCGTTCAAGCATTTCGACTGGTAACTGGCAAATGACAGGCGTGATGTTTTGCTCCAAGGCCTGAATTGAGCGGGGTTGTCCGAATAGACTTTAGCTTTGCATATCCATACAGAAAAAAGTCTAACGGTGTGATATCACACGATCTTGGTAGTCAGTCGACCGGCCCAAAACGTGAAATTATCTGCTCAGCGAAGAGATCGTGTCGCGATCACGAGCTTCAATTTCAGGCATCAAATAGTCGGTTATCATGGCGTGATAACGGTCGCCATTTACGGTTACCCTTGTTTTCCTAGATGAAATTACAGCTCTTGAATCTCTTCAGGTTGCTCTTCATCCCAAATGCGGCAATTTTGCTTGCTTACATAAATGAAATGGGTCTCGTTGTCTCGAAAACGTCGGATCTACTTGGAACTTTTCAAGAGCACATAGAGCGAGGCGATGTCGCTTGGGAAGTTCGAGCGCCTTTAATTTTTAGCTAAGTTGTATTTTGTATGCTTTCAGTTTAAGATCTCTATGTAAAATGCACCAAGTCGTTCTATTAGTCTGTCCGAGCAGCTGCGAATGGCGCCGAATCGATTCATCGGCGGTCTTCGTGTACACTCTCAGCTACAGCCGCTATATTTCCTCACTGCATGCTGGTCGTAGTCCTATAATGAAGGATGAGTCTCAAAATGGCTGATGGTGTTGCGAATAGTACGCTCAGTAGGCCGATTATGTGACCATAAGTTGAACGAAGCGCACGAAACACATTCTCTACCGGACGTGAATTTTCTTTAAAGTTGAATGATTTGTAAACATTGTTCAGGCGTAAGTCTTTCCACGATAAAATGCCAAATAACACTGAACAAAAGTAACATGACGGTTTGACCGATTTTCATAGTTTTTTTATTATTGAATATTTTAAAAACTTAAATTTAATTAAATTTGCGAAAAAATGTATTTAAAATGTATTTTACAAATATATGAAGACACTTTTTATCACAAATAATCCTCGCACTGTTGTCATCTTCTTAAAAAAAATTATATCACCTACATATGTAATGGAACTTGACCAATAAGCAATAATAATGTAATTTATTAATAGTTTACCTCAAATATTACTGCTTATGTACTCAGCGAAAAATTTTAGAAAAATCCGTGGGACAAACCTTTTTTAGATTCCGCAGGAGACATATATCGAAAATAAATATTTCAAAGACTAATTGCTAAAACGTTACTTTATTTTGGGTTTGTAATTTTTACTTTACATGATGTATCAATTCTCCCCATGTCCATGAATGGCATAAAAATACGTACGTCCTTACACTTCTAGACGCAAAGCTTTGTGGTGTGCACCACACCACCTCATACACACATACATATATGAGTAGGAGTATACAAAGTTCAACTATAACTTCAAGTTTATAGCAACAAAATCCACTAGAAACTGGTTAAGCGCTACCAACAAATTTCGACCAACAAACACTAAGACGGCCAACTATAAGGACATACTTATACGAATGTAAGTAGTGGCAATTGCAATACTGTTTGTTGTTGTTGTCAATGTTGTTGCTGCTGACACTTAACTTGACAAAGTCTGCCATTAGCGTTAATTATTTGCAATTCATTGTGTTGGTTTAATTGAAATACTCCAACCAAAAGAGTTTAGGACAGGCGAATAGCGAACGAACGTTCCGGTACAAAGGCGCTTCTTACGATGAATACGACAATAACCAATATAACAATTGCACACACATAAATTGGTACATATAAATATGTATGTAATAAAAAAAGAAAAGGTTGAAAACTCTTTGGTCGACAGTTAACCTCTTTCTTACTCGCTTGCCATTGTTGAACGAGTGTTTGAAGTTTTCAATTAATTTGATAAACGGTCAAAATAATCAATTCTTGTAGGAGTAAAGTTAGTGGAAAAAGTTTATAGAGTAGACAAAATACAAATATATGTAGTGATGTTTAAGAATTCAATTAAAATTAATGCGAATATGTTATGTTTGTACAGTGTACTACTTGCTCTCTCTAGGTTATTTACAACATTACGATTTTTAAACATGCAACTTATGGATTTCAATGGCTATTTCAGATACTGTTTACGCGAGGACGTATATAATTTAGGCTCAGCCTTATTGCTTCCTATTATTTCTGTTTTTTACATTTTGGCATATATGTACATACTCCCTTGCTCGCTTAAAGAGATAATAATTTATTAAAGTGTTTTAAAGTAAAAAAAAAAAAACAAGTAAACAAAAATTAGTTAAGCGTGGTTTTTGAAAATTAAATCTCAATGATGTAGATATTATACTTAAAGTTGCAGCGTTTTAGATATCTGTTATTACACCACTTTTCATCAATACGAGTATTTGGAATTGTTTTATTTTTGTGTGTGTTCAATTTAATTTTTCTCAACTTTTTATTTCTAATTTATGTATTAAAGTTTTTGTTCAAACAAAAAACGCTTAACTAAAATATTTTTAAGATTTGCTTCTTGTTCTTAGTTTTGATTAAGTATTTGCCTATATTTTCTAGTTATTGAAGACTAACTTGATTTCATGACCCATCACTATCTATACTGACAGATATATGGCAACTGACATTTCAAGGGTATCTTTTTTAAACCCTATGGCTCATCTTGCTCTTTAATAACTTACCTTCAGAAATCTTCTTTTTAGCATTAACAGAAGAGCTAAAGCTGAAGCTCACACAAACAGCCATTGAATTGCTTTGCCAGTATTCAATGATTGATGTAAATTGGAATATATCAGGAATTCATGGATTAGTACAAGAAGTGATAAAGTTAGAATTAAAATTAAAAAAGAGGAGAAGAGGAATTTTTGAAACAAACTTTTAAGTTACTAGAAAGAACTTTTTCTGATAGTACACGAAACACTTATACCGTAAACTACTTATTAGTAGAGCATTTCAAAATGTTCAACTCACACATCTAATGTTAGTCAAAGGATGGTGTAAATGAGAAAAGCATAGAAAAAAGTTATCTTAAGAATTTATTAATATAGAGAGCTAAGGTAAATGGCCAACTCTATATATTTTGATCCTGAGAATGCTATTACAAAAGCAGAATTAGGTGTAGCTTACATAAGCTTAGGCGATTATAAAAAACAAAAGGAGTATATTGAGCTTAGCCTTAGGTATTTTTAAGAAGAATCATGACCGAAATGACTTGAAAATTGTTACTGTAAACGTAGAAATAGGTAAAGCTTTTGGAAATTTAGGAGAGTATCTGAAGCAAAAGGAATAACCAGTGAACTCCTGAAATATTTCATTTTTTGGAAGTATCCTATTTCCTTAGGAGTGTATTGTCGCCTTAATTACGAAATTTTAGAAGGATATAATTCATTTAGCTTTCTTCAAATGATTGATGTAAAAGTAGAACTAAGCGAAGCTTATGAAAATTTAGGTGATTATGAAAGGCTAGGTAGGGCTTAAGGAGATTTAGGTAAGTATATATTAAGAGCAAAAGAAGTACTTGAACAGGCTTTGGAAATTTTTGATAAACGTAGTGCTGAACAGGTTGATCCTCTTCAAGTTGTTGTTACAAAATTAAACCTAGGTAGAGCAAAGCTTGTAAAAACCATTTTGAAAAATAGCATCACCTTAATCAAGCGTTGGAGGGATTTGAGGAATGTTATGATTATGATGATCATGAAGCCATCGACGAGCAGAGAAAAAATTATACGAAGATAAGTTTAAATTAGACGAACAGGAAAAATTAACTGCTTTAAGCTTTGCTTATGCTCTTGGCAATCACTATACAAACAGCACCCAAGTTTCAATTGGGTCTATATTTTCATTTTCAAGTGTAGCAGCAGGAGAAATGAGGACAGGAATTTTGTCGGATTTACGCTACTATTATGATATTAAAGATACATACATCAATGCTAATCTTGTAATATTATCTTCAGGCATCTCTGATTATAATCTTGCATACCGGATAAGATCTAGTGTTGACTTTCCAATTTCTCCAAAAGCAAGTCTATTTATTAGATATTACTTAGAAAGAAGTAAGTTAAGTCGTGGTTACCTTCATGGATCGGAAGTGGGAGTAAATTTTAACTTTTGAAGATTTTACATGTATGAAAACCTATACGTAGTCTACAATATATGATAGAGTGGGTATAATTTATATAGAAAATAGGTGTTTAAATCCATATTATATCTTAAAATGTAGATATTACCATAAAATTATATAGAATGCTCATGATTTTAGTTATAGCAATTTTAAGTGGTGGATTTTCTTGCGGAAAAGAAATATCGCTTATGAGCGGAAAAACAGTAAAGAAGGAACTTGATATATCACTTAAAAAGTAACAATTTTTGTTTAATTTTATAATTCAGCTAATTTTTATTAGAAAACGAAAATTTATCTTTTTAGTTATTTTTAAAATTTTCTAGACGATAGTACATATCGTATCTTTAGACATATGTTTAAAAAATTTCTTCCTTTAACCTTTTTAATTGATTTTTCTTATATAAATATTTAAAAGCAAAGTGGTACTAGCAAAAAATGAGCTACAGATGAACGCTAAAGGTAGAGACGGAAAGAATAGATTTCTAATATTTATTAATTCGTATTCTTAACCACCCGTATTTATTTCAATGAAGTTGAATCGCATTTAAATTCTTAAATATAGAAAGTCAATTTTCTCACACTTAATACCTTGACTACTCTGACGATTGGTATGATTTTGAAGTTCTCCATAATCCAAACTTTGAAAATCCAGACGTTACAAAATCTGGAAAATCCAAAAATATACATTCCCGATACTACACAAAACAGACATAACCAAATCTTAATCAGGTAAAATACGGATAGCACAATTTCTAGACCAGACAAAATCTCAACAAATCTTTATCCCGACAGGAGCAAATATGTTAATATATATATTTTGTGCATATATATAACATGATATATACTTTAGAAAATAAATTGTCATACCAGATTTGAAATTATGTTATCCAAAATAATATAATCGATCGAAAAAAAAATTATAACAATATCATATCATATGTATTATAAATAATAAGGTTTTATTCTGAGCACAACAGCGGAACCAAATACTTAAAAAATATTCTTCGAAAATAGAAACGCACTTTTAAATTTTACAAATATGTAAGAAAGAAAATTTTGTATACTCTGAAATCCTCGTATGTTACGTGTCTACCCTTATGTGTCGTTTTCAACAAATAATAGAACAATATCTATTCAATTTAAAGATTTTAAATTTTTAACTTACACGTGTTCGTTCAATTGAATATTTTCGTGTACTTAAATAACATAATTTTAATAAAAACGTAAGTAAAACATGATTTTGATAATTGGAAAAGTCATAACGATATTATTGTTTTATAATTTTTATGAGCTTATTTACGCTTTTTGATATAACACAATAGCAATATGAAAATTTAGGCAGTTTTGAACAATGTTGGCCAAATAGATTTGATCCAGCAGTAAAAGACTCCACGAATTCAAGAAAATTGTGCAGTGACATTAACACGTTGACTGACACATTCCTACATTATAATCTGCACCAACTCTATGTTGGTAACTGCCTTCCGTAAAAAAAACGCCAGCTTCTACTCGATAAGGTGAAGTAGACCATGTCAAAGTACTTGATTGAGTTTCTTCCACAAAAATAGAAAGGAATACTTAAAAGCATCTTTATTAAGTTTGAATTTTTTTTTTTTGGAACTAAATAACTAAATTTATTATATAAAAGAATATTAATTACAAGTTCAATTTCTAAAAATTTGTCACTCGTCTGAAATGGATGACACTTGTCTCCAATACTCATGAAATATCGTCGCGCCGCTTGATTTCATTTAACGTTAAAAACATATTTTTTTTTACATTTATTTGAATTATACAAACATTTTTTGCTATTGTTTGCTCTGTTTTGTTTCAATTTCACACATTCACATGAAACCAGCTGATTTCGAGATGATGTATCCTCTCATCCTCTTCTTATTTCGTTTCGATCGTAACTCAGAATACCTAATTACGATTGAAGCGGAACGGAGAGCGGTAGAAAATTCGTCCATGTTTTTAGGAACTGGTTAATTTTTTTTTTTTTAGAAAATATTTAAGACACAAGTGCTGACATGTATATTGCATTTTCAATTGCAGCTATCCATTAGTCTTAAGACTTGCAACTGTAGCAGGATAACATTTGTTAAACAATATCGATACAGCCTATATATTTAGAATAAAGATCTGATTTGATGGAAGAAGTGAGCTCTAACTCATTTATGATAAAACCTTTAATTTTGTTGCAGTAGTTAAAAATTTTTGTTAGCTTTTTTAACACGGGTTCAACTAGACTTGTGCAATAAATTTTGAAAAAACATATATTTTTTTCCTATAAATATATTAATTTATTGGTTTTGGTTGTGAAAAAATTTAATAATTGATTTTTTTTGCCTTCATGAAGATTTTTTCAATTAGTTCCCCTTCGCGTCATACGACTATGATTAGAAAACATATTTTTCTCCCCGTTATGACCTGATTTTGGCAAATTAATGCTTTCAAGATGTGGAGTTAAAATGACGAAATGGTGGAATTTGGTATTTTACACACATAAATTCAAATAAACATTGACACTCAAAATTATAGGTATTGAATTAAACAATAAATTTAATATATTCATAAAAATTCAAATTTCGTCGCCTCACCGCTGAGAATGCTAAAAAGAAATAGAAAACTCTTCATTCACACCCATCAGCCGTTAGGAGACAGTTTTGGGTCTTCCATTTTTTGAAAACCCATCAATTCACTCAATTCAGATCTCGACGAAAAATCGTTGAAGCGGTTACAAAACGCCAAACTTTTACGAATTCCAATAAAAGGATTTTGAAGTTGAAAAAGATTAATGTAATAGGACTTGGCATTGATATCTTGTTCGTTGTTTTATCAAAAAAACTGTTCTGTTGACAATATTCCGAAGAAAACGTGATTGACATTTTCGAATAATAATGGCAATCAATTTTTGTATATATTTTTCTCTAAAAAAAACCTCTCAACCTATGACGGTCTTGTCCATCCAATGAGATGCAAAAATCGTGAGTGTATAAATATTCTAGCCTTTATTTATGTATATATGAAGGACAAGGTTATGAAGTCATTCAAGAAAGACAAGGACAAGGACTTCACATAACAAAAAAAAACAAGTGTATAATAAACAAAGAGACATCGCCTCAAAACTAAACCCCCATTACGATCATAAATTGAATAAATGAGACAAAATTTAACAACAGCAACATTAAGAAAGCTAATTAGTAGCTAGGACTAGCTATAACCGTGCTCTAATAAAATTGGAGAGGGCAGCGACCCGCTTTAATGCAAATTTTTGTTGATGCCAAAATTTTTTGCACTTAAACACGCAAATATACTTACCGCATCACCATTAACACAACACACACATATTTGTTTAATATTCATCAACAAACAACATTACCCGGCAAATATTTGTGGACAGTATCGTCCATTGGACTATCTATTGAATTATTCCAAAGTATTGCAGCGTTGGACCAACGTACGTAATCAGTTTGTAGTCGGCCGATCCATGCCCGTGTTATAACGATTGCAAATACTACACGAAGTTGTAGTTGCAAAGTTTTATACTCGTACACTGAAAAATTTATGTAACTGAAATTGTCAATTGGAGTCGTGAAGCTGATATGTAAAGGGTGTTTTTTACAGAGGTATAGATCTTTAAGTTGGCATTACTTTTCAAGATGGCGACCGATTTAACAGCTGACAAGTGATTTATTCTCAGTTTGGTTTGGCAATTCATCGTGAATAGATTCACGCCTGAACAACGCTTGCAAATAGTGCAATTTTATTTCGAAAATAATGGTTCTGTGCGGAAAACGTATCGCGCACTACGTCCATTTTATCGTCGACGATCGATGAAGCGCACTTCTGGTTGAATGGCTACGTCAACAAACAAAACTGCCGCATTTTGAGTGAAGGTAATCCTGAAGTGTATGTTGAAACACCGTTACATCCAGAAAAACTGACTGTTTCGTGCGCTTTATGGGCTGGTGGAATCATTGGTCCGTACTTTTTCAAAAACGATGGTGGCCAGAACGTTACAGTCAATGGTGATCGGTATAGAGCCATGATTATTAACTTTTTCATTCCTGAATTGAATAACTATGATGTTCAGGAGATGTGGTTTCAACAAGACGGCGCAACATGTCACACAGCTCGTGCCACAATAGATTTATTGAAAGACACGTTTGGTGACCGCCTAATTTCACGTTTTGGACCTGTGAATTGGCCTCCAAGATCTTATGATTTAACACCGCTAGACTACTTTCTGTGAGGCTATGTAAAGTCACTGGTCTATGCGGATAAGCCACAAACGCTTGACCATTTGGAAGATAACATTCACCGTGTTATTGCCGATACACGGCCACAAATGTTGGAAAAAGTCATCGAAAATTGGACGTCCAGATTGGACTACATCCGCGCCATCCGTGGCGGTCATATGCCAGAAATCATATTTAAAATGTAATGTCACAAGATTATCTTTCGGATAAATAAAATTGATGTCAATCGAATAATCCATCGTTGTTTTATTGCAACTTAAAGTTCTATACCTCTATAAAAAACACCCTATAAAAAGGGCTAATTAAAATGTGTGCTATATTTATTTAAAAAATAATAATACTTTTAATATGAATTTCTATAATAAACCTTATTTGTTACTAACTTTTGACCAAAGCACATCGTATTCGAATGTAAAAAGTGTGTTCGAATAAAATTTTTTGCAGATTTTCCATAACGTATTCCGCTGTTTTTACTTCATTAAGTAATTTTGTGGAGTAGTCGGATGCTATGCAGAGGTGGAGTATATGGTTCAGCCCTAGGATATCACAATGTTAATTGGAACACATATTTTGTATGGATTGTGGCTGATTTTGGATTACTCAATTGTCCGCGTGGAGTATATATTTCACGCGTGCATGGAGTACTCGCGTTATTTACAGGTTACCTAACCACCGTCACTTTAGCAAAACCGCGTAATAACACTTCAACATTGAATGCAACCACTACAATAACAATAAATAAATCCATAATTTATATATATGTAAATATATTAAGCATGAATTGCCTAAAATATTAACAACCACAACAACAACAGCAACAAAACGTATGGTAGCAGCAGCAGTCGTAAGGACTGTTGTTTTAGATGCGGCAAAAATACGTGGCGAGTGTGTGTGTGAATGACTAGCCACAAAAAAGCAATCAATACCAGTATAAAACTCAACACCAGCCAACGACGTCAACGCTGCCGACTTTCGACTTCCAGCATGCCATCGCAGAGTAATCAGTGTAACTTGCAATATAACCTAATACTGTTTGGGTTTGGGTTTGTGTGAGCTTGCAAATTTTACTTAGGTTTTACAAGTGTGTTTTCAATTGTTTTTGTATTTGTACGTGCGTACGTGTGTATGTGCTTGAGTATGCGGCACACTCAAAAGCCAGCCACACTCATTACCAACGCCCTTGTCGTATAATTTTCAGCATAATTTACGTTTTTATGACAAATGATTTTGCAAGCGTGTATTTATGAATACATAAATTTTACTAAATGTGAAAATTCGAAAATTCAAACAACAAGGACATCCGGTGTACACCAACCTGCACTGCGTTGCGCTTCTGTGCGGTGCGACGTAAATAATTTTCAATGTAAAATTAATCGGGGATTCATGGCATAAAATGACAAAAGAGCTTCGGAATTAAGATGTGTGTGTGTGTGTGTGTGTGTGTTCGCGCTTATGACGAACGCAATTGGAGCGCAACAAAAGCTTTCGAGCATATTTACTTAGGTTTCACGCACCGCTTCGTTTAAAACTCAATATGCGCGCCTTCGCCTCTTCATGGCAACACAGCTTGTACAGGCTCCATTCAATGAATATTTCAAAAGTCGCGCCTCATCGCGCAAATACAACAACTGAAAAAGGGGCGTAATCTATGTTAATATATATTGTATATAGATTTATATATACTTATATATTGTACAACAAAAGCGTATTCATGAAAACACACAACATTTCGAAATAATGGTTAGCAATAAAATGCTAATAAAAACAATTGAACAAGATATAAACAAGCTGTCACAGACAAACAACAAATGAACAAGCAGGCAAAAAAGGCCAAATCGAGCGGAACACAATGCACAGACACTCAACGCTTAAGCTAAGATACAATATGGTAGCGTGCGCATTGAGGCGGCAATTGCCTAATGACAAACTAAATGACGTAATTAAAAAATCTCTTTGCTATATACAAACATTATCAACGTATTTATTTATGCCAATAAAGGAAAAATAACAAAATGATATATGCGTGTATTCATATAATATTTATGTATGCAAATATTTGAACAACATGCCAAAAAGTAGATTTGTTGTAGTAGATTGTAAGAACATCTGTTGCGCTTCTGTCGCTTAACCGCCTCGCTGACCTCAACGGTTTCATTGGCCTTGCATGCGTTAGACGTTTGGTGCTGTTCATAGGGCGTGCGGTGACCTTTGGGTGCAGCATTTAGTTTGCGCAATTAGTGCCATTCTTTGCCTTTTAATGTCCTTTGTGAACATTTTCTATTTCTGTCTCATTTTACACAGCTTACACTGCCTTCGTAGGATAATTATCAAAGTTGTTATTGTTGTTGCAGTTGGCGCTTAGTCGTCGAATACATGGCATCCTTTGTACTCATTCGAACGTAATAAATCGATGTGCCCTTATCAATTTCCATTCCATTTGGCAATTAGGATGATGGCCAGGCGGTCATAATTTTATATTTTACGTAAGCTCGTAAATATATATTACATATTTGCTTTGGCTACAATTAAGTTCAAAAGTGTAGATGTTTATGCCTATATGTGCCACTGTTTATTTGCAACTTTGGATTTATTATAATAATTTATAATCTATTATTGACTAGTTAAAATTAGGGTCAAAGTTACTTAACATCCACTGTGCAACTAAATTATTTTAGTGAAATCTCGTTAATTATTTAAGGTTTTTGTGAAACTTCTGACTTTTGTATCTTCAGAAGACATATTTTTGCTCAAAGTATGTTATTGAATCGTTCATTCCAGAAACTAACAATATTTTAAGAAATTCTATAGCTAATTGTTATACATAATATAGGTCCATCATTACCACTCTATGCATTAACAAAGTAAGCAAAGAGCATTCAGTTATAAATATATTTAATTTAGCTTTAACAAAACAAAATTAAAAATTTAACAAAAGGAATATCATAAACGATGACATATAGTTTATTATAATAAATATCTGGAAGATTTAGGCAGTAATATAACCCGCGTAGTACAACTGAATGCAGCAAAGCCTTAATAGCAGCGCAAACTTAACTAGATAATCGTAGCGAGTAATTTCTACGCAGTTTTTCTTTCTCTTCTGTTACAGTATTGATTTCGAGATCTTTGTCAATTGCAAAGTTTTTTACAGAGCATGAAGCCTTGTATATTGCTCTGAAGATCTCATACTGTCACCATTGCATTCTGTCTAGACTAGATTTGGATGGTAAGCCTCAAAGTTGTATCCCGTTGCTTTATAAACATACTAAAAAGTAATATTTTGTTTTCTAAGATTAGTTTGGATTTAAGACCTGTAATCCAATGTAAACTCGCAATTTTCAATTTAAAGGGTGATCCATTTGGATGTTCCCTACTTATTCAAAGAAAAAAACACTGAAAATTCAAATTTAATGGGGAATTTTTATCATCATTCGAAAGAATATTCTCTGGCATTTAGCTTTTGAAGATTATCTCAGATGGTCCATCTGTTGAGTCCAGTTTTCAATGCCTCGTTCGAGCATTTCGACTGGTAGTAGGCGAATGACACGCGTGATATCTTGCTCCAAGGCCTGAATCGAAGCGGGATTGTCCGCATAGACTTAACATATACACCACAGGAAAAAGTCAATCTTGGTGGTCAATTGACCGGCTTAAAACGTGAAAATATCTACTCACCGAAGTGTTCTCTCAATATCTATTGACTGATGCGATGCGTAGAAACCAAATATCGCGGAGCTTCTATTTCAGGCATCAAATAGTAGGTTATAATAGCGCGATAACGGTCACCATTCACGGTTACGTTCTCACCGGCATAATTTTTGAAGAAATATGGACCGATGATTCCACCGGCACAAAAACCACTCCAAGTCATTATTTTTTCTTGATGAAATGTCAGCTCTTGAATCTCTTCAGGTTGCTCTTCGTCCTAAATGCGGCAATTTTGCTTGTTCACATACCCATTCAGCCAGAAATGGGAATCATCGGATCTTCTTGGAACTTTTCAAGAGCCCATAGAGCGAAGCGATGCCGTTTGGGAAGTTCGAGCGGCTTCAGTTCTTGCATAAGCTGTATTTTGTACGCTTTAAACTTAAGATCTCGACGTAAAATGCGCTAAGTCTATTCCATACGTCAGTCTTCGTGTTCACTCTCGGCTAAGATCGCTGTATTTTCTTCACTGCATGCTGGTTGTGGTATTTTCCGTCGAATATTATCCAATAATGAATGCTGGATCTCAATATGGGTGATAGTGTTGCGAATAGTACGCTCAGTAGGCCGATTATGTTGACCATAAGTTGGGCGAAGCGCGAGAAAAATATTCTTCATAGAACGTGAATTTTCGTAATAAAGTTGAATGATTTCTTGGATCACCCTTTATTACCCTTTACAGAGATTGATGGGCATGAGTCTTTTTTTAGGGTAAGTGTTACTTTTATACACTTAGACTCATTGACTTCAATTCTACGTGTATATAGCCGTTCCTCCAATATTTTTAAATGTTGTTGTAATCTATAAGTGGTCATAACGGGACTCGAATATATACTAACTACTACTGTATTTTCTGCAAAAGTTGATGTGAAGAGCTTTCGGCTTGTGGGAAGATCGCTTGTATAAATTAATTAAAAGAGGGACCCTAAAACACTTCCTTGTGTAACACTAGCTAATATTTCTTATGACTCAGTAAATTAACTTTTTTGCTTAACTCGAATTTTTCTGTCACTAAAGAAGCTTTTTTTACAGCATAAATATCTGCGAAAAACGTACCTCTCAGCTTATATAATAGTCCATCTAGCCAAACTTTATCAAAACACTGAGCAACATCGAGGAACTCTGCATTGCAATATTGTTTCCTCTCAAAGGCTGATCTTAAGCTTGTAGCGATTCTATGCACCTGCTCTATTGTGCTTTGCTATTCTCTAAAGCCGAATTGGTGACATGGTATGGATTCTAAAATCGATTATATTTTTTATAATAAAAGTTTTCGAAGATTTTGGAGAATATCGTTGTGAAGCTAATAGGCCAACATGAGCCTACCCTAAGTTTCTAAAATATGATACTTCTGAGAATTTTACCCAACGGACAATGCAGTGAAAACCTAATAAAACTTTTTCTCGAATAGATAATTCAGCACATACATATGCGAAAAAAGAGTACCTCATCCGATTCTATTTATTTATTTATATTTTTAAAAATAAACGTCTGATTTAATTTGGGAAATAAAAAGTATTTTTTAATAATTTTAAACGTAATGCAAAAGGAAAGTTTTTAATCATTTAAATCAGCCTAGTATTATATACGATTTACAGAAATAATCTTACTTAACCTTTACCTGCTACTAAAAATACATACGTTATCTAGGAAAATAGAAACTGAACATTTGAAACATCGAAAGACTTGAGTTTCAAGTTGATTGAATGAAAATGTTCATTTTGATATTTATTCAGTATTAAAGCTTCTTTCTATAAGTTTGGCGTATACGATTTGATTAGGTATGATATTGCATGTACATTTTGAACAATAACGACAAATAGTTTTACGCATTTAATTTTTTGAAGTAAAATTATTTTAAAAACACTGTATTTGTGAAGGCGCGATCTCTTTGATATATTCCAGTAAATCTCCATTCTTGGTTTTCCTGTTATATTTGTCTTATAAATATTAATCTATGCTCCCTAAGAAAATCTACCTTTTTGTGGAAATTTGCGCAGGCATGTAGATTATAATTTTAAATACAACCATTAGGAATTCATTCCTGTAACAGGAAAGTATTTTGTCTACCTTATCGATACTGACTATATAGAATAAATTACCGATTTAATTAATAAAAAAGTGTATCCCAATTAATTTATGAACAAATATTTAATTTCGCTGTAGTAGTTTAAAATTTTTGGCAGTTTTTTGATCACTGGTTCGACTGCAATTGACTTTTTACTGTTCGTATCGAACAACATTTAATTTTTCTGCAATATATTCACAAGCGTAATGGATCGGAATTAGGAATGCAACCACGAGTACCAGTTAACTTCATTAAAAAAGTAATCATCTCACCTAAAGATAAGTTTCATAAAAAAATAACCCCTATTTCTTCATTTGACAAATATTTAGGCTGACGAATCTTAAAAAGAAAAAAGAACAATGAGAAGAAAGTTTTCCACCATATAAAACATATGTTTTCTCATATGTGTCGAAAACGGCAGTAATGACTCAAATTTTTCAATACAGTATACAAAAAAGAAACTTTTGGAATGTAATCTGGTTGAAATTATGCAAATTAATTCATATATCAAAGTCTGCAAATTTAGCTGAATACTAGCTGACCGATTTGATAAATCGGTACTGATAGCACAACTGAAAAACACCCAAAATCCAAAAAATGTTCGATCATCTAATATGCTCAAAGACGCTCAAACTCGCAAACTTGCTCATTGCTGATTACTGGAAAATTTTCGAGCTGTAAAAGGAGCATTTCGATTACTTTGACAAAAACTTTAACCTTTTTTCAGAATTTTTTTTATTAATTTTAAATTTATATATGCAAAATGCAAAAAGCATTGAAACGCCAATGAAATTTTGGCAAACCAAAATAAAAATTTTTGTTCTGCAGAGCAGTTGAGCAATGAACTGCTCAATGTGCTCGATATCCGGGTATCTAGACCACCAGGATATACCGATATAGTACGTATTAATTATTTTGTGTGAGCTTTTCAGGTAATACTTCCGAAAGTAATTATAATTAAATTTCATACTCATAAAAAACAATAATTGTATATATTTTGGTTTTATCTTAAAAAGATATATGAAAAGGGTGATCCAAGCAGTGGTACTTTTTTCAATACCCTTTTTTTTTGGCAGATCACGCATGAGTCATGTCAAGCTGCAATGTTATTTTTATTCATTACTGTTTGGTATTTTATCATGAAAAGACTTACGGCTGAACAACGTTTACTAACCATTCAACTTTATTACGAAAATTCACGTTCTGTAAAGAATGTGTTTTGCGTGCTTCGTTCAACTTATGGTCAATATAATCGGCCTACTGAGCGTACTATTCGCAACACCATCACCCGTATTGAGACCCAACATTCATTATTGGATAATATTTCATCGAATAGACCACGTCCAGTACGTAGTGAGCAAAATATAACGGCTGTAGCTGAGAGTGTACACGAAGGCCCGCAGCAACTCTGACTGACGTATGAAATGACTTTGCACATTTTACGTCGAGATCTTAAGTTTAAAGCGTACAAAATACAGCTTGTACAAGAACTGGAGCCGCTCCACCTTCCCAAGCGACATCGCTTCGCTCTACGGGCTCTTGAAAAAGTTCCAAGAAGATCCGAAGTTTTCGAACCAAATTTTGTTCAGCGATGAGTTCCGGCTAAATGGGTATGTGAACAAGCAAAATTGCCGCATTTGGGACGAAGAGCAACCTGACGAGATCCAAGAGCTGCCATTTCATTCAGAAATAACTGCGGTTTGGTGTGATTTATGGGTAGGTGGAATCATTGTTCCATATTTCTTCAAAAATTATGCCGGCGGGAACGTAACCGTGAATGGCGACCGTTATCGCGCCATGATACCCGACTATTTGATGCCTGAAATTGAAGCTCCTGATCTTCGCGACATTTGGTTTCAATCAATGGATTTATTGAGAGAACACTTCGGTGAGCAGATAATTTCAAGTTTTGGGCAGGTCGATTGACCACCAATATGGTGTGATATTACACCGTTAGACTTTTTCCTGTTGGGATATGTAAAATCTAAAGTCTATGCGGAAATCCCACTTCGGTTCAGGCCTTGGAGCAAAACATCACGCGTGTCATTCGCTAGTTACCAATTGAAGTGTTCGAACGAGTCATCGAAAATTGGACACAACGGATGGATTATCTGAGACGTAGGTGCGGCCAACAATTTGAAGAGATAATATTAAAAAATGCAAAAAAAATGTTTTTTGAGTGATAATAAACATTCACCATTAAATTTGATTTTCTGTATTTTTTCTTTAAAAAAGTAGGAAACCTCGAAACGGATCGCCCTTTAGTAAGATGTTTTAATAATTTCTAAAATATTTCTTTCCAAATATTTCATATTCATATATAAGTATATTTGAAAACCTCGCTGTCATTTTCAAGATTTCTTTAAAATTACTTTTATGCTGATTTGAATTTCTTTGTCATATTAGGAATTTCTGTCGTTTTCATTTTTAACACATGACATATTTATCGCTAAACGTTATCGGTGAGTTGGAATCTTCCTTGAAACAAAAGAATAGAGATTTCAGATGTGTCAAGTATTTTCTGAAGCATATTTAAATTCATTTCAGTTTTTTCGCATTCAACGAAGATTTAATGCAGATATTTTTCATACATAGAAATGTGTGTGAATAATTTTATACAAGTTCTAAGATAGATGCATGTGTATATGTATGAAAAAATGGTGAGACAGTTGAGTTGAATTGTAGGAAATTATACTTTGGACAAAAATAAAAAAGCAACGAATATTTCGGTATATGTTTTCATTAAATTCTGAGACATACTCGTATTTCTTGCACTTATCACTAAAATTAGGAATCATATGAATAAGTAAGGCGTCGCAATCATCATGTAAAATTTAAGTCAATTTGTTGTCTAGGTGACACATTTCACGAAATTTATAACATGTCAAATTATGCTATAAAAATTAACATGATGTTAGAAGCAGTTGATTGCACTTGTGTAATGTACCATGACTACATAGCGAGTGGGATTTGCTGATTGTTGGGTTTTTAAATGCTAAAAATTAAAGCCTCATGATGCTGAATTAAAAAATATTTGGTAAGTTTACTCAATAAAACTAAGATTATTTTTATCTCAAACACTGAAACTATAAAAACAATCAGATTATTTTAGATCTGCGCCAATCTCATGTGATATATGGATATGGATAGATATGGTGTTCCCTTGTGTAAACTTTTAAAAGATTTGTTTTAAAAATAAAATATGAATTCTCTTTTATAGAGAGCATATAAATAGAGCAAAACTTAGTTTGTGAAAATGCCTTTGTTATTTAGTCTATAGAAGAGGCGGTATTTTTGACTGACTTTATTCTATTGTTGGCTGCAAATTGATAGCTTGAGATTTTGGAATAGCTAGTTTCTATTTATAATTAACCAAGATTGCTCTTTACAAATAATAGAATATTGGAAACATCAGCCTGTTAAAAATTGTTTTCCGATACTTTTATTACGTAGTAGTTAACGTAAAGAAAGTATTGCATTGAAACTTAATTAATTTTTTATCCATTTAATTGTTTCGGAAGTGCAGAGCTGTATTTTGACATCTGTCAATCTTGACATCTGTGAAACCAAACATTTTTTGTGTTAGTTAAAAATCAGGAATTTATGAAAATGAATCTCTTGGTAACCGCATGGTCACGTATCTTGCTTTGAAATCTAAAGAGTCTGGATCGGGTACAGATCAAGCAAGGCCTGTGCATTTCGCTCGTTCCACCTCAAATATCGCTGCTGTAAATGTAGCCGAAGACCCGAATGTGTTTATTTCTCGACGTTTTCAGGAGCTGAGACCTTACTACTTTTTCACTCGGTCGATACGTATATAAGCAAGATTGTCGAGAATCGAGAATCCTCAAATTATAAAGGAGAGCTAAAACCTACTGTCTGTTGCGCTCTTTGGTTCGGAGCTGTGATTGGACCTTAATACTTTGAGAACTATAATGGTGAGACTGTCACTTTCAACCGACTTTTTTTGGCCTGCAATTGAAGAACATAACTTGGATAATATGCAGTTCCAACAATATGGTGCCACATGCCACGCAATAGGAACGAAAATGGCCTTATTTCGAGTGAAATTTTCCGGCTGCGTAATCTCTCGTTATGACGATGTCAATTGGCCTCCGAGATCGTGCGATTTGACACCATTAGACTGTATTTCTGAGGCTTTGCGAAAGACCGTGCTTACGCGGATAGTCCCATATTTCTTGAGACCTTGAAAACCAACATTCGTCAAGTTATGGCTTAGATACCGCACAATTTTTGATGCACTTTTTTCTGAGATTTCGTAAATCGGTATTATGGAATGCTTCCAAATAAAACATAGGTTTCAAAAACACCAAAGCCAAGCAAACTAGAGATAACATAATAGTCATACAAGACAAAATACGGACAATTTAAAATATCGACAACTTTTTATGTCGAAAAATAAGTTACTTTTCCATCAATTTACTGAAGAATTTAAAATTATATTTTCAATATACATCAAATACGCCACTATGTACGTAGAAAAGTATAAAGATAGTTAAATACCACCATTTTGTCTGGATTATTTATCAGAATTTTTTCGTCTGGATAATTTTTTTTTCATGATTTTCTGGAGTATGTGTTTCGGGATTTTGTGTGTCGGAATTACCTTTAATGTAGATGGAATGGTATATTAACTTTCGTCCGAAGTATGTAAGTACCATCAGGACTAGTTATATACCCACCAAAATTTATATCGATCGTAACAGAATGACGAGCTGAGTTGATTTAGCTAAGTTGGTCTGTTTGAACAAAAACTAGTCTCTCAACTATTAAGATATTTCAACAAAACTTACTATGTGGGTGTATTGTAATTTTTTGATTATTTGGTGGAACCGTCCGTATCGGTCGATTATATCATATACTTATAGATCCCATACAACCGATTTTTCATATATGTTATTTTGGGTTATAAATGTTTCAACAAACCTTGGCTCCACACGACATGTCAAATAGATTTTGACATTAAAATCATCAGAATGGAATTTTGCATGAAATGAAGTCATCAGATAATAAGTTTTTCATATAAATTTCATTGATCTAATTTTATTACTGGCTATATTTGTGTAGTCTGCGAAAGCTTCGTTGTTCAAATGATTTTTATTTATATACTTGTAAATAAGTAAATTTCAAGACACACTCAACAACATATGTTATGTAACAAGTAAGACGCATATATTTTCGGAACATCAAAATCAATGGTCAGTTACATTTATAGCGCCACTGTACATTAAGTTTTTATATCAACTTTTATACGTTATAACGGTTTAGTACTTTTCAGACTATGTGCTCTATTAGCCTTGTCTGATTTTAGTATGAATGTTATTAGTGCCTTTATTGCTTGGCGATTACGATACATATACATATGTTTTTAAGTAAAATATATGTACGTAAATATATTAGGTTGAGCCAAAAATGGACCTATCGCGTTTCTGTTTAAAAAGTAACCTGTTTATTAACAAAAACAATGTCCCTACAAGACAGCAGTTTTTACTGAATTTCAAAAGGGTTCGGTGAGCATTCAAAGTTACCCATATAAATAATCTACATAAATAACTCTTTTGAATTGTTCAAGTTAAACTTTTTTACATGACAAATTTTTATCGAGCATAAAGTTTCTTTAAAAAAATTAGGATTTTTGTAAAGTCAATAATTCATCTATTCAGAAAAATTTAAAGGAAAAAAACGTATAAAAATTGCATATTTTTATTCTTTTAACTTTTTAAGACTTCTAAAAATATACAAATTGTCGGCATCGAAAAACTGTAAAATTTATGCTTTACAAGAATCCACCATGTAAAAAACTTTACGGTTCAGAAGTTATGATAATTTAAATGAAAGAAGAAAGTAGGTCTGTCTGCGGTCATGCCGAAGTCTTTATTTGTTGAGGTGAAATTGCAAAATTCGATTTCCATGATTTTTAGTGTCAATATTAACTTGACCGCACGTCTGAATTTCATGCTCTTAGATGTTTTTTTTGACGGAGTTTTGACCAATCGATTACGATGACTTTCACACTTTCAGATTTGACTTTTTCAAAGATTTGTAGGGTTAAAAATCTATAAATTTTTTTTTTAACATGTTGTTTTGAAGTCCATTTTAAGTGATTTCTTTAGATGCAGGAATTAGAAAGTCTGCATATTTTTGCATTTTACCGGAGACGAGGAGGCCATAAAGAGGTGATCAAAAAGTTGGTGGAGAAAACAAAAACTCACCACTATTGGGTACGAGCGAATAAGGGAATCAGAGGCAATGTAATAGCCTACGAAGTGGCTAAGGACGGAATCCTTTTATAACACAACGTACCTCCGTATGATTTTTGAAAATTTATTAGAATGATATTATGCTACGCATAATTATGATATGATATGATATGCTTAAATATTATACCAGAAATGTCATTATTAGATTTTAATATGAAAACTATAAGTACATAATAAAAAAGTAATGGCCTATATTTCTGAAGAGGAGGATGTGGCCATGTGAAGAAGTTCACGCAAGTGAGGAAAGCTTCTGACTGCCATTCACCTGGGAGTGGCCAGAAACGATTCTTTTACATATGGTTCAAGCAGCTCACGACTTCCGGTTTTAGACCAAGTAACCTCTGGGTAGCCAATAAATATCCGTTTGGAGGCGAGCTGAAGTGAGAAGGCGAATCTCCTGCGGTTGTGCGTAGGGTTTGGAACCCACCACATAAAAACTATACTCCAATGAAAAATCAGCAATTTCCTCGGATGAGAGACCCCCTTTTGATGACAACCCCCGCAAACGTTTAAAGAATCATGACTTGAGGGCATGCACCTGGAATGTCCGGTCCCTTAATGTTGAAGGTGCCGCTGCCCAGCTGGTGCTGGTTTATGTCCTCGTAAGGCTAAGGGCTGACATCACCGCCGTCCAAGAAATGCGATGGACGAGACAATGACGGAAGAAGGTGGGTCCTTGTGAAATCTACAGCGGCCATTTAAAGGACCGCGAATTTGGTGTTGGGTTTGTGGTGGGAGAGAAGCTCCGTCGCCGAGTCCTGGTATTCCCCGGTGGATGAGCGTCTAGCCGCAACTCGCATCAAAGCGAAGATGCTTTCTATGAGAGCCTAGAAGGTACTTATGCTGCCCCCGCCACGATGTCAAAATTGTGCTAGGCGATTACAACTCCAGGGTGGGCAAAGGAGGTACTTTTGGTGCAACAATCGGAAAATTCAGCCTCCACGACGAAACATCCCCAAACGGGCTGAGGCTGATTGACTTTGCCGGGGCCCGAAATATGCTTGTCTGTAGTACCAGATTCCAGCATACGCAAATCATGTTGTGATAGACCGAAGACATGTATCCAGTGTTCTAGAGGAGCGTCCGTTCCGAGGGCCAAATATCGACTAGGATCATTATTTTGTAGCAGCAAAAATATGCACCCGTCTTTGTGTGGCAAAGAACGCCAGTCAACAAACACAAGGAAGGTTTGACGTTGAAAAGCTGCAATCACAGCAGACAGCCAGCAAGTATTCTACTCGGCTTGCCCACCTGCTCTCTGGGAGCACTCATCAGCGACTCGATATAAGGGAGCTGTGGAGCGAAATAGCAAATTCCTTGCGTACCGCTGATTCGGAAACCATTGGTTTTCAACAATACCAGAAAAACAGCTGGTACGATGAGGAACGTCGAACTGCAGTGAAGAGAAAACAGACTGCCTACCTCGCAAGAGGGAAGCGAGACGCATTTGCAGACGAAAAAAGAAAGAGGCCGAAAAGTGTGAGTATGAAGAGCTTGAAAAGCTTGAAAAGCTGGCCGACAATGGTAATGCTCGAAAATTCTATGAGAAGATGCGGCGACTTACAGAAGGTTTCAAGACCGGAGCAAATAGACCTTGCAAATCCACCATTGACCAGATGTTCACCATGTGCCAAATCTTGGAGAAGACTGGATAGAAAAGAATTGATACACACTACCTTTTTATCAATTTTAAAGCTGCCTTCGACAACACGATAAGGAAATGCCTCTACGCCGCTACGTCTGAATTTGATATCCCCACGAAACTCATACGGCTTTGTAAACTGACCCTCGATAATACCAGAAGCGCGGTCAGAATTGGGATTGACCTATCCGAGCCATTCGATACCAAAAGAGGTTTCAGACAAAGAGACTCTTTATCGTGTGATTTCTTTAATTTGATGCTGGAGAAAATAATACGAGCTGCAGAGCTAAACAGACCAGGCACAATATTTTAGAAGAGTGTGCAATTGTTGGCGTATGCCGATGATATTGACATAATTGGTCATAACACCCGCAACGTAAGTTCTGCGTTCTCCAGATTAGACAAAGCAGTGAAACGACTGGGTCTGGTAGTGAACGAGACGAAATATCTCCTGTCATCAAATAAACAGTCATCGCATTCGCGACTTGGCTCCCACGTCACTGTTGACAGTCACAACTTCGAAGTCGTAGATAATTTCGTCTATCTGGGAACTAGCATTAACAACACCACAATGTCAGCCTTGAAATCCAACGCAGAATCACTCTTCCCAACAGGTGTTGCTTTGGACTGAGTAGAAAAGTAAAGTCCTCTCTCGACGAACCAAATCCAAACTCTACAAGTCACTCATCATTCCCGTCCTGACATATGGTGCAGAAGCCTGGACGATGTCTACATACGATGAGTCGGCTTTAGGAGTTTTCGAGAGAAAATTATTGCGGAAGATTTATGGTAATTTGCGCGTTGGCAACGGCAAATACCGCAGACGATGGAACGATGATCTGTACGAGCTATACGACGACATTGACGTCGAATCAAGAGACGGCAGCTGCGCTGGCTAGGTCATATCGTCCGAATAGATGAAAGCGCTCCAGCTGTGAAAGTATTCGATGGAGTACCCGCTGGCGGAAGCAGAGGAAGAGGAAGACCTCCACTCCGTTGGAAAGATCGGGTGGAGAGCGACCTGATATCACTTGGTATTTCTATTCTAACTGGCGCCAAACAGCAAAAAGAAGAATATTTCTGAAGAACTTGTATTTTCTTAGGGACAGAAATATAGCACAAAGTTATTCACATATAGGTATGTATTCAAACTTTTACATTTTCTCTGGAAATCTTAAAATTATAATAAAATTAAAATTTGTACTAGTTTCCTCCACAATTTTTTTTTCACAAAATTAATTGAAAAAAAGCTATATTAGGCTTATGCTTCAGGCGTGTTTGCCAAAAAATGCAATTTATTCATACATACAAACCTTATTCACCTACAATGAATAATATTTCGTCATCTTTAATGAAAACTCCATACTTTAAGAAGCGAATTGGACACAAGGCCCCTCAGTATAATGCCATGAGAGCATATTGAAACTGACTACCTTCCAACCGTTTGTCATTGAAGTAATCGTACATATAACTACAAATATGTTATATACATATGCATATATAAAACTTAATGCCACCTATCGCCCAGCAGGATTGTGTGTAATCTGATGCGGTCTGTATGCTCTTTGTGCTTACTCAGCATTATGTAATGTTTGCTGAAATCGCACAGAACTCAAACATTTATTCTTTCGATTTTAATGATTTATGGGTGATTAATTAAAATTTCATTAAGGGATTTCGTATATAGCGTACCAAATAAAAGGATAAACGTGCGAAAGGAAGTCTGACAGAAAACGAGAGGAAACGTGAAAGGGTAGTGCGTACAAATAACCGAAAACCGAAAGGGTAAGTAAATCAGGCATAAAATAATTCTGAGTTCACATATTTAAGTATGGGGAAGTGTGAACGATCGACCCATGTATTACTGCTTGTGCAGACAATATTAAGAAATTGCTTATAAGTAAAATGGAAGGTATAGTGGAGCTATCTATAAGTTTTTTTTTTGGTATTAAATGAATACATGCAAAATAATTCCATGAGAAAATCAAGTTTATAATAAAAATACGATATTTCAAAATAAATATATTTAAAATATAATGCAATATTAAATTTATATCATTATATTAATTATTAATATGAAAAAATATATACAAAGAAAAAAATTGAAAATTTTAATCGAATTATAATTTCCAATTTTAAATATGAAATACAAAATACAAAATTTAAACAAAAAATTTAAAATTTAAAATATGAACTATAAAATATAAAATTTAAATATAAAATATAAAATATAAAATATAAAATTTAAATATGAAATATAAAATCTAAAATATAAAATATAAAATATTAAATATAAAATGTAAAATATAAAATATTAAATATAAAATATAAAATATAAAATATAAAATATAAAATATAAAATATAAAATATAAAATATAAAATATAAAATATAAAACATAAAATTTCAAATTTAAATCTAAAAGATAAAATATAAAATGTAAAATATATAATATAAAATATAAAATATAAAATATAAAATATAAAATATAAAATATAAAATATAAAATTTAAAATATAAAATATAAAATATAAAATATAAATTATAAAATATAAAATATAAAATATAAAATTTAAATATAAAATATAAAATTTAAATATAAAATATAAAATATAAACTATAAAATATAAAATATAAAATATAAAATTTAATTTTAAAATATAAAATATAAAATATAAAATATAAAATATAAAATATAAATTATAAAATATAAAATTTAAATATAAAATATAAAATATAAAATATAAAATATAAATATAAAATTTAAAATTTAAAAGAAAAATGTAAAATTTAAATATAAAATATAAAATTTAAATATAAATAATAAAATATAAAATTTATATATATAATATAAAATATAAAATATAAAATATAAAATATAAAATATGAAATATAAAATATAAAATATATAATATAAAATATAAAATATAAAATATAAAATATAAAAAATAAAATATAAAATATAAAATATAAAATATAAAATATAAAATATAAGATCTAAAAATAATATATAAAATATAAAATATAAAATATAAAATATAAAATATAAAATATAAAATTTAATTCCAAATTATAAAATATAAAATATAAAATATAAAATATAAAATATAAAACATCAAATATAAAATATAAAATAGAAAATATAAAATATAAAATATAAAATATAAAATATAAAATATAAATTATAAAATATAAAATATAAAATATAAAATATTAAATATAAAATATAAAATATAAATTATAAAACATAAAATATAAAATATAAAATATAAAACATAAAATATAAAATTTAAATATAAAATATAAAATATAAAATATAAAAAATAAAATATAAAATATATAATATAAAATATAAAATATAAAGTATAAAATATAAAATATAAAATATAAAATATAAAATATAAAATATAAAATATAAAATATAAAATATAAAATATAAAATATAAAATATAAAATATAAAATATAAAATATAAAATATAAAATATAAAATATAAAATATAAAATATAAAATATAAAATATAAAATATAAAATATAAAATATAAAATATAAAATATAAAATATAAAATATAAAATATAAAATATAAAATATAAAATATAAAATATAAAATATAAATATAAAATATAAAATAGAAAATATAAAATATAAAATATACAATATCAAATATAAAATATAAAATATAAAATATAAAATATAAAATATAAAATATAATATATAAAATTTAAATATAAAATATAAAACATAAAATATAAAATATAAATAATATAAAATATAAAATATAAAATATAAAATATAAAATATAAAATATAAAATATAAAATATAAAATATAAAATATAAAATATAAAATATAAAATATAATATTAACAGAATTAGAAGTCCGAGAAATTAAACACACGACCGTCTTAATATAACAAGTTTATTGGATGGATTTCAGTAACAAAGTGAAGTAGTTAATATTAGCATATTCATAATGAACTCTAAGAATAAGGCATAAGTAATAGAAAACAATTGGAAGTTAACAGCTAGGTATGTAGTTGAGTTGTACAGGGTCATGAGCATAATTTGCACTAACAAACTCCCACTCAACTCAAGTACATAATATATGTATGTATATATTAAAAATAATTCCATTACAATTTCATGTTAAGCATTTTACAACAATTGGTATGCTTTAACCTTGACAAACATTTTGTTAATATATCGGCGACATTATCAGCCGAAGCAACATACTTAATATCTATTTCATCGGAATCGTACTTTTCTCTTAAATAATGATATTTAATGTCGATGTGCTTTGTTCTCTTCTTCGTGACTGGATTCCGAACTAAAAATTCCGCTCCCTGGTTATCACAGTAAATAACTGTAGCTCTCTTACAATACTCTTTTAACCCTATCTCGTTTAATAAGTTTCGATAAAAAATTGTCTCTCGAGCGCCTTCACACATTGCTACATATTCGGCTTCGGTTGAACTCAGGGATACACTACTTTGCTTTTTTGATTCCCAAGCAATTGGTCCGCCAGCAAGAAAATGTACATATCCGCTATATGACTTTCGATCGACAATGTTTGCGCCCCAATCTGCATCGGTATAGCAAACAATTTTTGTATTCATATTATTATATGTTAAACTTCTGCTAGCTGTTTGCTTTAGGTAGCGCAAAATATGTTTCGCTGCCGTAAAATGCTCTTTGTGTGGGTGATTATTAAACTGCGACAATTTCGAAAGTGTGTGCAGAATATCTGGTCTTGATATAACTGCCAAATACATTAAACCGCCAATTAATGACTGAAAAACTTTAGCATCATACGTATCAGAAGAACGTTTACATTTTTCTAAAGTTAAGCCACTTGGAAATGGAGTTGAACTTGGCTTACATTGGGACATATTCCATGCTTCTAACAGTTCGGCTGTATACTTCTTCTGATGGATCGTAATAGCACCTCTCAGTCCTTCTCTCTCTATTTCCATACCAAGATAGAACGATATTGGACCACGGTCTACAAAATCTACAAAATCTTTTAATTTATTTGTAATTTTTTCCATAGTATGTTGATTTTCGCAAGCTAGTATCATGTCGTCAACATACAAAGCTACAATGACTAACTCGTCACTATTTGACATGACATATACGCAATTATCTGACGTGCACTTATGGAAACCAATATTACACAAAATCTCATTAAATTTCTTATTCCACTGTCGTCCATTTAGGCCATACAAAGATTTATTTAATTTGCATACCTTTTCTTTTGCATCTTTCTGAACAAACATTTCTGGTTGGTACATGTACACTTCTTCATTTAATGTGCCGTTTAAATAGGCTGCTACTATATCAATATGATTTACCAGCATTTTCTTTTGCACGGCAATCGCCAAAATTAATCGTATTGTGGAGTGTCTAACAACAGGCGCATAAGTTTCATAATAATCGATATTGTGTCTCTGAGAACAACCTTGTGCGACCAATCTAGCTTTATATTTCTCTACGCTGCCGTCACTTCGCAATTTCGTAGAAAAAACCCATTTACAGCCAATAATGTTTTTTCCAACAGGCTTGTCAACTAATTCCCACGTATTATTTTTATCAATGCATTATACTCTGTTTTCATTGCCTCTTTCCATTGAATGCCTTTTGAACCATTTAACGCAGCTTTTACCGACATCGGACTACCAACAACAGCATTTAAAACTTCCGAATTAACATTCTCTTCTACAAGAAATATTTTTCTCGGTCTACCAACACAACCAGTGCGATCAATTTTCGGTCTGCCTCTCTTCCGCTTTCCACCAATGTCTGCTGGTTCTGCGTCCGCTTCTTCTGCTGTGCTATATTCAGTTTCATTTTCAGTGCGTTCCGTATTAACGACGTCAACAGCATTATCAGAAGGCATTACTTCAACAACACTTGCACTTTCAATGCTGTTATCCGATACATTAACATAATTATCAGCAACAATAACATTATTTGACTTCTCGACAGTTGCTCTTTCTCTGCATTCGTCTGCTTCTGTATTAGGCATGGACGCACTCTGAAACGAATCTGTTTTTAGATTTTCTGAGAAAGAATTTTCAAAAAATTTCACATCACGTGATATTACTATGGTTTTTCTGTATACATCATACAACCTGTAAGCTTTGCTTTGGTCTGAATAACCTACAAAAATTAATTTGCGACCTTTTGGCATGAATTTTCCTTGATTCTGTTGCTTTTGCAATGCTACAGCGTCGCAACCAAACATTCTGAAATGAGACACAGATGGTTTCCAACCAAACCAACATTCATAAGGCGTCTTGCCTTGTAAAACCTTAGTAGGCGCACGGTTTCGCAAGTATGTAGCTGTATTCACAGCTTCTGTCCATAAGCTTTTGGACACCTTTGACTCTTCTAGCATACATCGACTCATTTCGACTAATGTTCTATTTGCTCGTTCAGCAATTCCATTTTGTTGAGGTGTGTAAGCTACGGTCGTCTGATGAGCAATTCCGTTCTCTTTCAAAAATAAATTAAATTCAGAACTAAGATATTCTCTATTATTATCGCTACGCAAGACTTTTATAAAGGCGCCAGTCTCTTTTTCGGCTCGTATTTTAAAATCTTTAAACGCATTTAATGCTTCCGACTTTCGTTTCAAAAAATAAGTGCTCATATACCTTGTAAAATCGTCTATAAAAGAAATAAAGTACAGAGATCCACTTTGAGAAGCATTTCGCATCGGCCCACATATATCGGTGTGGATTACTTCCAGTTTACCTTTACTAAGTACAGTACCATATGAGGGAAATGGCTTACAAGAAATTTTACATAAAGCGCATGTAAGACAAGAAAAATCATTGGGCATTTTAATATCTAACCCACGAACCATTTCTTTACTTGACAATATGTGTAAATCACGCATATTTAAGTGGCCAAATCGCCGATGCCATAAATCGAATTTATTTGCCTTAGCACAACTCATCATCGCATACTCTTCGCATTTAAAATTTACAACAAATATATCATATTCTTTTTCCGCTATAAAAATTAAAGCACCATCTTTGGTGTATGCAAACGCTTTATTCTTGGTGAATTTTACTAAGTTGTTATTGTCAATAATTTTTCCCACAGACAAAAAATTTGATTTCAACTCGGGCACAAAGAGAACTTCCGATAGATTAATGTTCGCATGAGCTGATTTAACTTTCACATTGCCTATCCCCTTTGCTAAAACGCTCTCACCTGATGCTAATGTTACCTTCTGAGTATGTTCTCTATACGAAGTAAATACGTTCTTGTTGTTGCAGATGTGTGATGACGCTCCACTGTCCAAAATCCACTGCTTACGGTTTCGTACCACGCCATCATCGAATGCACAAAGCACGACTTCGGAATTCGCTGTCTGTCTACATTGGGCTCGCATATGCCCTCTCTTTCCACATGCATAACACTTAACATTGCGTTTGTTGTTAGAATAGTCACTGTTTTTCGGCTTTCGCGTTGTACTTGGCTTGACCTTCACGCCATTCACTGCATAAACTACATGTTCACGTTCACCTTCACTGACCTTCCCGTTGCGCCGCTCTACTTCTTCAAAAATTTTCAGCTTCAACTGCTCGATCTTCGGCAAATCATCGCGGCTTTCAATCGCCACCACAAAGTTTTCCATGTCCTCCGGCAGGCTGCACAGTAGCATTATGCTCAGTATGTCGTCAGGAATAGCTACATCAATCTCCTTCAGATTCTCAGCAATAGAACAAAATTGGTTCACTTGAATGCTATAACTCACGCTGCGTTGAAATTGAAAGCGTACCAATTTCTTAAAGAGGTTAACTTTTCTGGCGGGTCCTCTAGCGCGATATGTTTCTGCTAATTTGAGCCATGCACCATTCGCTGACACACAATTTTTAAGATTAAATAGCTCTGACGGCTTCACGTTGAGGGTTATTATTGCAAGTGCTTTTCGGTCGACTGACAACCAGGCTGCTTTATGTTCTGCATTTGCAGTGCTGCTACATGCCTTTTCAATCACATGCCAATAATCTAATGTGATTAAAAGACTTTTCATCTGGACCGACCAGACGCCGTAATTCTCTCCATCCAATTTATCTATTTGCGTAAACGTATTCGCCATTATATCGACCAACGATTTCTATCAATTTAATAAATTATATTACGAAATTCAAGACCACGTGTAATTTATGATGGAGCCTAACTCTGGGCCCATAACCAATATTAACAGAATTAGAAGTCCGAGAAATTAAACACACGACCGTCTTAATATAACAAGTTTATTGGATGGATTTCAGTAACAAAGTGAAGTAGTTAATATTAGCATATTCATAATGAACTCTAAGAATAAGGCATAAGTAATAGAAAACAATTGGAAGTTAACAGCTAGGTATGTAGTTGAGTTGTACAGGGTCATGAGCATAATTTGCACTAACAATAAAATATAAAATTTAAATATAAAATTCAAAAATAAAATAAAAAATATAAAATATTAATATGTAAAATATAAAATTTAATGCAAATAATAAAATATAAAATATAAAACATATCATACAAAAAATAAAATTTAAAATTAAAATTTAAAATATAAAATATAAAAAATAAAATATTAAATATTTATATAAAATATAAAATATAAAATATAAAATATAAAATATAAAATATAAAATATAAAATATAAAATATAAAATATAAAATATAAAATATAAAATATAAAATATAAAATATAAAATATAAAATATAAAATATAAAATATAAAATATAAAACTTAAAATATAAAATATAAACTATAAAATATAAAATATAAAATATAAAATATAAAATATAAAATATAAAATATAAAATTTAAATAAAAAATATAAAATATAAAATACAAAATATGAAATATAAAGTATAATATATAAAATATAAAATATAAAATTTAAATATAAAAGATAAAATATAAAATGTAAAATAAAAAATTTAATTACAAAATATAAAAAATCAAATATAAAAATTAAATATAAAATATAAAATATATATATATATATATAATTTAAATATAAAATATAATATATAATATATAAAATATAACATATAAAATATAAAATATAAAATATAAAATATAATATATAAAATTTAAATTTAAATTTAAAATATAAAATATAAAATATAAAATTTTAAATATAAAATATAAAATATAAAATATAAAATATAAAATATAAAATATAAAATATAAAATATAAAATATAAAATCTAAAATATAAAATATAAAATATAAAATATAAAATATAAAAAATAAAATATAAAATATAAAATTAAAAATTAAACATATAATATAAAATATAAAATTGAAATTTATGATATAAAACATAAAATATTAAATATAAAATGTAAAATATAAATATAAAATGTAAAATATAAAATATAAAATATTTAAACTAAAATTTAAAATTTAAATATAAAATAGG